>PVHY01015140.1:0-36691 GCA_004024945.1 Uropsilus gracilis
AAAAAAAAAAAAAAAAAAAAAAAAATGGGATAGAAAACCACATGCCTCATGAGTGAGAGGCCAGGGCAGCTGTCCCCACTATGGGTCTATAGATGCTGGGCGCCAGTGGCTCCAAGGAGACATGTTCTGCGCAGCGAACAGAAGAGGAGCCAACCTCATTTGGAGGCCAAACTCACTGCCCCAAACCTGCAGCACAAATACAAAAGTGCTGGCCTGAGACTCCAGGCCTGTTCAGATCTTCAACTGGCACTTCCTAGGCATGGCTGACTAAGCTGCCTCGGTTCTCTTTAGAATTAGAACTACCATTCTCTGCCTCACAGAGTTATGGTGAGAACCCTGTAACAGGTGCTTCACTGAAGACAGGTAAGAGATGCCAGGACAAGCTGGGTGTGGTGGTGCACGCCTGTCATCCCAGCTACCTGGGAAGCTGAGGCTGGGGATTGCTTGAGTCTGTAGTACCCCGGGCAATGAGAGCCTGCGGTTCCACAGACAAAAATAGCAAGACCTAAACTGAAAAAAAAAAAAAAAAGAGATGCCTGGACAAAGCAGGGTGTTCCTGTCACTGGTGATGACCCACCATCCTTCCAACAGCTATTCTATACCTCAAACCAGGGCTTCCCACTTCTCCCTGCTCCTGTGCCTCATCTGGGTGCCCTCTGGCTGTCCCAGAAGAACTAAAGCAATTTGAGGGTGCGTTAGTTTGTCCAGAACTTTGTTCTGGTGCCTGTTATAGTCTCTTCAAAAAGTTATTAAACTGTTACTTTGGGGAAAGGACCATTAGTAAGAAAGCAGAGGCACCAATAAAGTCAGGAATTATGAAAAAAAAAAAAAAAAAAAAAACAAGTAATGCAAATATTTTAATGGAAAAAAACCTGATCAAGTACAAACAAAGCTCTGGAAGCCAAGTGTTGAAAACTGCAATGAATTTTTTTTTAACTCACACACACACAAAAAACACCTCACAACTGGCTCATTATTTCCAAATTACAAAAGAAAAATTCCTCAAGGCCCCATACCCCAATGTCAAAACCAGACAGGTACGTTACAAAAATAAAATTACGTCTAGTTTATTCATGACAATGAATAAATCATATTCAAAGATACGCTGTGACCAGGCTGGAGTTAAACCAGAATAAGAGGGGACAGTTGGAACATTGCATGTTAGGGATCTAATTAGCTATGGAGATCAAGGGAAAAAATTCAAAGTATTTACCCCATGAAAACCTAGTTAAAAAAAAAAAGGTTCTAATTTACTAAAATAACTTTTTATGATAGTAAGGGAACAAACCTTGGCCTGCTGCATGAACAACAAATGCCACCCACAGTGAGGGGGTGAGAACCTGTGTGCCTGGCGGCATTCCAACTCGTCATTCAGCAAGTACTTATTTATGGGGACTGTTTAGGTGAACCTTAGGTTCCCTATTCAAAGTGAAAGAAGTCCCCATGAGTCCTGAAAAAGGCAGACCGGAGCCAGTACCTGAGTGTAACTTAGCAGGCTGCACACCTCCCTCTTCGACAGCCGGGAGCTTGATCTTCGGCCTTTGGAGGAAAGAAGCGAGTTTGTATTTCGAGGAAGGGACAGGGCAAGTCCCTGTCTGGGCAGCAGCCACATCTCACTGACAAGCTGGCTTTTACCAAACCCAGTGGAATTCTAGGGCTCTAACTCCTAGTGTTGTAGTGCCACCGCATTCTGTTCCCCCAGCCATGGAAGCCCAGAGTAGGCAGGTTAACAGGACCAGAGCAAGACAAATCTAGGACGGAGGCGCCAAATCCTCCAGAGCTGCTGCTGCCCATCCAGCAGCCGCAGGCGGCACTTAAAAGAACAGTCCTGTGCCTGCCGTCTATAGACACATTTCAAGTGCTCGCGTGTGGCTAGCAGCTATTATAGTGAGCAATACAGACAGAAAACTCTTCTGAGCTCAGAGCAAAGTTCTAGTGGCTGGCACAGCTCTCTCTGAAAGAGTTCTGAACAGACTGGTACAATACAGGGATTCCCAAATCACACTTGGACAAAATCTCAGTAGGAAGGATCTGGGAGATTGCTACAGAGCTGGTGACCAGTGTTCAGGGCTGGGGACAGGCAAGGAAGCAGTGTCAGTACCAGCTTCTAGTGTGAGGGGATACCCTCCAGAGAGGCCAGAGACTCCAGCTTTGCTGGGATCACCCTATCATCATGTTTACAAACATGCAGGGGATCAGCACTTGGGGTCACGTTCTGCAGAGTCCAAGCAGAGTGGGGAAGCTGGGACCAGAAATGACAAATTGGCTGCTTCTATGTCCAGCTTCCTCCCCCGCAGAAGGACTGCCAGAGCCAGACCATTTCCCCAAACCCTGCCAGACTCTGCCAGGAGGTGCATGTCTGGTTATGGTCTGAGCAGGAACTGCCCACCCCTCAGTCCCATAGCCCCCCACCTCTGATCTCCGGGGTGCCGATGGCCTCCAGGATCGGGGGTGAGGGAGCATCCTTGGAGTCGGACGACTGGTCGCTGCAGGCCCCGTTGGTGATGATGGAATCTTCCCTGCCGCTGGCATCTTCCTCTCCATTGAGTTGTCTGGTGTCTCCCTTCATTGTTTCCTGTGGGAGGGCCAGAATGCGTAGGGAACCAGGACAAGGGACAGCATACCTGAGCCCTACCCCATGCTCTGCATTCCCAGGCAGAGAAACCCCAGGATTCCTCCTCAGGGTGACACTCCTGCCAAAGCACCCCATCCAGGCCCACCCCCATAGCCTGTCCCCCTCACCAAACTCGGAGGCTCAGGACTTGGTTCCATGTGGCACAGCAGCCCAAAGACTCAAGCACCAGCACCCAGGACAGAGGAGGGGGCTGGGCCAGGGTCTAAGACTCAGGCTGCTCTCTGCAATTAGCCGGCCACTTCAAACAATGCCATTTAGGACCCGCCTGCCCGGGCCTGCCTGCCGCCGGCCTTGGTCCCCTCTACCCCTGGCCTCTCTCCCTGCCCAGACTCTGCAGGGCCTCAGGAAGCCAGTGCATTATTTTCCCTCCTGACCCCTTTGTTTGCTCTCTCCCTTCCCCTCAATCTCCAGGTCCTCTTCCCATCGCCCCCTCCTCCCCCACAGAACAGCTTCTCTTATCTCCATGGCAGCACAAGCCCCGCCCTACACCAGCCTCCAGGGCCCATTGGTCTGCCCGCCTGTCGATCACTCCCCTCCTCCCTCACCAGCTGAGGCTCAGAGTCCCAAGTTCCCAGGAAGGGAAGGATGGAGGAGGTAGGTACAGGCCAAGGACTGGGGCAATTAAGAAGCAGGGGCTTGCTTCAGTTCACCCCACCTCTGATCCTCTCTGCTATCCCTCCTGGTACTGTATCATCACTGAGCAAATCGACCAAGACCAGCTTAGGCCATGTCTTCACTGAGTGGTTGAAGAACTAGCTGTGTGACCCTTGACCTGACTGGGCCTGCAACATTTTTGGATGTTAGAACCTACATCCTTCTCTCCTTTACTCCTAATGGGAAGGGAACAGAACAGAAAAACTCACATCCCTTGTTAGTGGATAAAGTCAAAAATCCCACCTAAGAGGTGAGGTGGGAGCAACATGGAGTAGACCCAAATTAAATGCCTAAGTATACATCAAGTTATATAGACCGGGGGAACAAATACCAGCCAATGCCCCAATACTTGCTGGTTTTGCTTTTGTTGCACTTCAGTTGGCAAAGAGGCATGGTATTATACATAAGGTTCTCAAGACTCCCACCTCTAACTTTGTCCTGCCAGAATTACAAAAGTTCTTGGTTATTAAGCCTTCCTATCCTGAAACCCTGCTTGGGAAAAGCTTTCCCAGTAGATCTATCTGCCCCTTGACCTCCGACCTCTGGGACTCACCACTAAGAGGTGGATTGCTTCCTTGGGGTTCCTTCTAGAAGCACCATCCAAAGCTGAGGATGCTAGTGCCATGCACACCAGAGGGCGCTGTGGAGCTTCATTCACAAAGGGTTGCAGGTCCCCCAGGTGGAAGAGGTTAATCATCTGGGGTCCTTTGCACCTGTTTAGCCCTCAGATGTAGGCACAGGACAACTAGACAGACCTCATTCCCAGTAGGTAACAGGAACCATCACCCTTGCTCAAGTGTTAAAAATGCAGACTTTCTGAATCAGGAGAGACAGTATTCACAAAACCCCCAGGTAATTAGTGAGCAAGTGTAAGAGTTCTCATTTTAACTATATTCAGATACAGAACACAGCTTGTTTTACTTGACTAACTCACAGTAAACACATGGTCCACTGTGTGCAGATTCAAATTCCTGGTGTCAGTTTTGAACACATTAAGGAATCTCACCAGTCTCCCAGGAAAGGGAGGAGTGCCAGATTAGGAGCTTCCCAGCCTCAAGACAATAGCTCTGACCCAGAAGAAAAGGCTGCTGACCCACAGCCAGTTCCAGTAAGGTTAAATGTCCAGAATCCCAGGGAAACTGCTGGAGTGTAGTTCAGAGTAATAATTTCCAGTGTTTCACCTTAGGCCAAACCACGGAATTCAATAACCTGGGTGCCTGGCTCTAGGTGGAAGGCCGGGCCTACCCAGCAGGAATGGACACCAGGAGGGTCCACGGGGAGCTCTAGGGGGAGAGGCAGATAGATCTCTCAGGAGTGATGATGGGTCGCAGACTGAGACTGAACCTGAGATGTGAGGGGCATGACTTCCCTTTCATCAGGGCCTTGGTTTCCCTCAGTCAGCCCCTAAATGGGTCAGCCAAAAGCCAGGCCAGAGTTTCCCTCTAGACAGCCCCTGGTGGAACCTGTGTGCAGAACTGACAATAAGACAATGATTAACTCCCAGGGCCTTCCCTGGGGCCTCCCAGTGCCAACCTGTCCACTGGCCTTCAGACCAGACACATGGGCAGAGCACTCCCCACAGCTAGATCTCAGCACTCAATAATCCCCACCTCTAAGAATTAGACCTACCTCTAAGAAAATCGCTGGGCCCTAGAGGTAGGGTTAGGGCCAAGAAATGCCACTTACAAGTGTCTATGGCTACCTGGATGAGCTGGGCAGGTAAATAAAATACTTCTTCCGCTGATAATTCAGTATGTCATTTTGTAAAAAACTAGTTTTCACCACCCTGGGTCTGCAATATAGTCACTTACCTGGCTGACTTCCTGACATGGCACAAGCAGCCTCCAGAACTTGCACTGGTTATTTAAGGATACTCCACTCAGATTCTTCTCCCTCACACAACTTACACAAGCCAAATCAATTCAGGCTCTGGGCACCTACCTGCTTGCTGTCTCCTCAGAAATCTCCCTACCACAAGCCTCATTACTCAGACTTCAAACCCACAGCTTAACAGCCAGAGGCTGTTATCTGTCCCAAAAAAGTACTAACCTAGCTCTCCCCATAGATATAAATTCTCTCAGCTCATGATATGCCAGGCACCCTTGACACCTGCACTAACCCATCAAATCCTTGAATGGTAACCTAAAGTGCACAGGTTAAGCAATGTTCTATTTGATCGATGTGAATGTGACTTGCTTAAAGTGATCGAGTCCAGGGAAGTTCAACACACAAATTCAACTACAGGGTCTTTGTAACAGGAAATTAGCATCAGGGATTGGGGTGATAGAAATCTCCCCCACTTTTCCCCAAAGGTTTGGCGTCCAACGATTCAACACTGGCATTTACTGGATAATGGGGCTCCCAATGCAAGTCAAATGCTTTATTTTATGGGATCACTGCCACTGGAAGGTAAGATGCTTGAGTTACCTCCCTGAAGAGGCAGCACCTTCCTAAGGGATTCTTTTCCACAGTGGCTGGTACACAGACAGGCTTTAGAACAGCACCTCACCATGCAACTGCTGTAACACATCTGGGCGGCTACTGTAAGCCAAACAGTACAAAAACCTCCACCCCCACCCCATCCCGAGGCAGGTCTTGTTATCAAGCTGCTCTCAACAGGCCTTGATGAATTAGGTCACCCAACAAAGTGGCAGCGCCAAGACACATGCCCAGACAGTCCAGGGCTCGTGCCTGTAACTGCTGTACCCAAGACAAGGTAGAGAACTGAGTTATGAACAACACACCATCCTTTCCAGAATTCATAGCAGAGGAACATACTCCACCAGCTAAGTAAGTGTTTACCTTCATAGGGGGTGGTGGTGTAACCTACTCAGGTGGGGTGAACTGTGACCCATCCCCAGAGGTTGGGGTCCAACACGTGACTGGGGTGGACAACCTTGGGGAATGGCCGACTGCTGCAAGGCCCTGCCTCATTAGCACAGGCACTTGTGTCGGTGCCAAACCAGGTCAGATGTGCTAAAATGCAATGTGGCATAAGGGTAGGTGGTGGTGCACCCCCAAGTAAGACTCAGGGAGCAGGCCCAGGGACTCCCTGCTCTATCCAACAATGAAACAGAGAAGTGAGGTCATTCATTTCCTGGGGCTGGCAGCAGCCTCAGAGCCATTTCACAGACCTTGTAAATGTTAATTGCATTAATTAATCTCACAATGAAGGAGGAGGGAGGTCTTCAGCTTTGTGAGGAAAGAGGGTGAGGGGGCACACTTTGGCATCCCTGCCTGACAAGCAGTACCCCAGGGCTTAGAGACTTGATCCTATACAGAGGTTGAAAGCTATTCCCACCTTCCTATTTAAAAAAAAAATTCCTTCCCCACAGCCTGGGGGAGGGAGATGCCTGAACCCTCCCTTACACCGCCTGTCTGGTTCTTCCCACTATGCAAGATTCCAAAATAGCTGAGATCGAGCCATGTGATTACTATGTACCTCACCAAAAACAAAAAAAAGCTACTGCCATGATTCACATTTTACAGATGGGTAAACTCAAGTTCAGAAAGGAGATGAGTGGATCCTTTGCCCAGATTCACTTGGTGACTGAGATAGAGATTTAGGTCTAGTAGAGAGATGGCTCTAAAAGATTCTCAGAGTAGCACAGCTATGAAAATTTAAGGCGAGTGAGCACAATGCATACACAGATGTTGACCAATGCCTATACACCTGAAACCTGTTATAAACCAATGTGACTTCAATTTCAAAAAGTTGGTCACATCCAGACTGAGTTTTCTTTCCTAAATGCACATGAATACAGGTTAAGGCCAGGCAGACTTAAAACTTTTGGCTGCTTGACCCTAGCCTTGGAATTTAAACACTGAATAGAAATGTCTACGAGTTTACTATAAGGAATAATACATTCCTTTAATTTTTTTTTTCCAGCCAGGTTTTTTTTTTTGGAACTAGGTTTTGCTATTTTTACCCGTGGAACCGCAGGCTCACGGTGCCCGGGGTACCAGACTCAAGCCCTCCCCAGCCTCAGCTTCCCAGGTAGCTGGGATTACAGGCACGCGCCATCCACGCCCAGCCGTTTTTTTGGAACTAGGTCTGGCTATGGGTCCCAGGTGGGAATCGAACAGCGATCCCTAGCCCCAGCGCTTCATAGGCACGAGCCACCCTGGCCAGTCTTCCAGACAGATTTGATGGCGCACCTTTAGACCCAGCCCCCTGGAAGGCTGAGGCTAGTAATCACTGGAGTCTGAGTTTGGAACGACCCTGGGCAAGATAGCAAGACATAACCAGGCAGGGTGGCTTGTGCCTGTAAGCTTCCGCCTATGAAGTTGCTGGGGCTATGGAGTCCCACTCGGGGCAACACAGCGAAGCCTAGTCCCAAAAAACAGCTTTGTGTGGTGGCGTGCGCCTGTAATCCCAGCTACCTGGGAAGATGAGGCTGGGGATAGCTTGAGTATGTGGTACCCCGGGCAACGTGAGCCTGTGGTTCCATGGACAAAAACAGCGAGACCTAATTTCAAAAAAAAAAAGATGGCAATTACAAGATGTAAAACTGCCACGTGTATATCCTATTACACAAGATTTGACTGCCATGAATCCTACCAGTCCAAAGTGCTAAGATCCATCTCCATGTGTAAGGATGGTCATCAGGTTATTCTGTTTGACATAGCAAATGCTGCAAGCAAAAGACCATCAATGGCTAAACCAGAGTTCTAGGGAGGACTGACTACTGAGAACTACTGAAAAGGAGAGGCTGTGGCTAGACAAAGCCAGAGAAAGTAGAAAAAAAAGGAATCTGCATAACAATGTAACTATTTGCTGATGTCAGCACATGTGCTAACCCATGTTCCTCTCCAGCTCTTCTCTCAGGAAGTTAGTTTGTCGGGCTCTGACTACATATTCCGGGGTTTTTTTGTTGTTTTGTTTTTTTTGAGATTAGGTCTCGCTATTTTTGGCCATGGAACCACAGGCTCTCGCTGCCCAGGGTACCACAGACTCAAGCAATCCCCAGCCTCAGTTTCCCAGGTAGCTGGGATGACAGGTGAGTGCCACCATGCCCAGCTATTTTTTGCAACTAGGTCTTGTTACGGGCCCTGGCCGGACTTGAATCACAATCCCTAGCCCCTGCCGCTTCATAGGCTAAAGCTTACAGGCACGAGTCACCGGCTATGCCGGTCTTTTACAACCAGAAAGCAGACTTGAAAATACTGCTGTCCAAGAAACATTTTCTTTGAAAATGTTCACTTAAGGTTAACTAAATTTTATTTTTACATGGTATAAGGTAGGGTATCTCAAATTTCCCCTAAAAGAAATCAGTGAATATGTCCTACAATGTACCTTTTATTAAGGTCCCCTTTGTTTCTTTCCTTTGTGTTTTATTCATCCCTTGCAATCACCTACAATCACTACAGCCTTATAATAGGTACTCGTACACCTGCTAGAACAAGAATGCCAGCCTGATTGAAGGAATTGGTCAATTTTCTCCTTCAAGGTGAACAGCTGAACACCCCTTATAACTCTTATCCTCAAACGTTTTTTTTTCTTAGAGCCTAGGTCTTACCATGTTGCCTGGAGTAGTCCCAAACCCAGACTCAAATGATCCCTAGCCTCAGCCTCCTAGGTAGCTGGGATTACAAACACGTGTTACCACGCCCAGCTGTTTTTTGAAACTAGGTCTCGCTATCTTGCCCAGGGTAGTCTCGAACCTGGGGACTCAAGCAATTCCTAGCCTCCACCTCCAGATAGCTGGGATTACAGACATGGGCCATGTGTCCTGCTTTTATCAAATCTTTCATTTTCTCTTCCAGTCCCAAGATTTCTTTTCTAGGAAACTTAGCTCAGCACACAAATCAACTTACTAGTTTTCCTAGTTGTTTTAATGAGGCCTTTCAGGACTATCTCTGCCAAAATCAGACAATTCTTTTACATTACTTACATAAAACAAAATTGTCACAAACACAGAAAAACTGCAGGGGGCTTGGGGAGTGTGGTAAATGCTTGCAGTTCTATTCTGAGGATATAATGCAAAGCGTAATGACTAGTTAGTTATGCTGCATTGTATTACACATAAGAGCTGATGTTAAAGATAAAGAGAAAAAACTATAGGGTAACATTAAATATAGAGAGGTAATCTTTGACATATGTGCTTATCAAATCACTATGTAAGCATTATGTTGTAGATCTTGAACCAATACAATGCTATTTTAAACTCTAACTCAAAATGAACAAAGAAAAAAACTAGGCTTGCTATAATCACAGCAAGAGGAAAGTTCGTTATAGACCTGCAAATAAGGAAATTACACACTGATACACTTTTTAAAAGTCCTTATATCTCATAAGAACCACTTTAAAAAATAGCCACAATTACCTGATAATTTGGAAGCAAAAGCATCAGCACAGACAGGTAGTTACAGCAGGATACACCACCTATGCATCCTGCCAGTTCTGTGGATCCATGGAGGCAAAGGATGTCAAACAAATTTAAGATTTGAATCCAGATACCATGTCTTGCTAACTGCATCATCTTAGGTTAGGGTGACAATCATCTAAGATTGGCAATTTACTATAGTTACAGTTTAACATACAACATTCTAGATCAGGACGCTGGGAAGAGCACCATCCATTCAGTCATGAGTTCCTGCTGTTCCAGAAACCATGTTCCCAACATGAGAATCGAAGGCAGGCAAGCCTCTTGAAGCTTGAAACTAAGTCCCCTTGCACCCATGTCTACCTCTGGTCAGCTGATAGAACAAGATTCATTTACCCCATAAACCTAAACTATAGATGCACTATGGATGCCCTTAATCACCAAAAGCTCAAGGTGATGAGTTCATCTAAAACTGTGCATTTCCTCCAAATTCTATCATTCAGTTGTACACTACTCACCATGTAAAAGGCTTCAAAAAACGCCTGTCAGCAGCACCACCTGTTCAGGCATGCTGTTGAGCCAACAATCCAGTTCTCACCATTTATCACTGTATCCCTGATGAGGTTTCCTGCTTTCTGGCTTCAATGCTCAGCCACAAGAACCTGTTTTTTGTGGATTTAGGCAAATCACAGAGCACACCTTCATGATTCCAGGGCGCTACACATCTAGCGCTGTACTACCTGTGGTGAACACTAACCAAGACAGCAACATCCCTTCTCCCCCAGCTGTCTTCCAGTGGAAACCTAGGCCAAAGCAGGCCCACTTGTAACAGGAAGCAAATGCAACTGGAAACACAGCTGCTTAGGAAAAGGCTAAGTAATTTTTTATTTTTATTTTTGAGAATAGATCTCACTATTTTTGCCCCTGGAACCACAGGTTCACGTTGTCCGTGGTATCAAAGACTCAAGCAATCCCTAGCCTCAGCTTCCCAGGTATCTGGGATTACAGGCATGCACTACCACACCCAGCCCCTATTTTTTGGGACTAGGTCTTGCTGTGTTGACCAGAGTGGGACTCAAACCACCCCAGCCTCTTCATAGGCTGAAGCTTATAGGTACGAGCCACCATGCCTGGCTGGCCAAGTAATTTCAGAAGGTGCAGCTGCAGAAAGGAATAGAAAAGCAGTAATAGGTGCCCCTAAGGCCCCCTTCCTCAGTCAGTTCTAGAGGTAACCACTTCTCCAACCAGGTTGTGGTTCAGCTCTTTGTAAAAGAGCTGGACTGGGCTTTGGGGAAGGAAACCCATAGTCAAACTGGGGTTGGCACTCACTGGGGGACACTGAAGACTGCTGTAAATTAAGACCCAACCGCCAGGCACAGTGGCTCATGCTATAACCTTCAACCTATGAAACCACTGGGGCTACAGATCGCGGTTCGAGTCCCGCTCCAGGAAACACAGTGGGACCTAGTCCCAAAAAATTGCTGGGCGTGGTGGCACACACCTGTAATCCCAGCTACCTGGGAAGCTGAGGCTGGGAATTGCTTGAGTTCGTGGTACCCCGGGCAACGTGTGCCTGCAGTTCCATGAGCAAGTAGTGAGACCAAGTCTCAAAAAATATAAAGACCCAACAGCAGGGCCAGGTACGGTGGCACGTGTCTTTAATCGCAGCCTATGAAGCGTGAGGCCGAGGTTAGGAATCGCTTGAGTCTGTGGATTTGAACAGCCCCAAGCAACATAGTGAGACCTAATCTCAAAAATATAGCTGGACGTGGTGGTGCATGCCTGTAATCCCAGCTACCTCGGAGGCTGAGGCTGGGGATCACTTGAGTCCATGGTACCCTGGGTAACACAGTGAGACCTAGTTCTCAAAAAAAAAAAAAAAAAAATATATTCAACAGCAGAGAACTTTCTTCAGATTTGGAGAAAACAAAAATTCAAGTCAAAGTCCAGAGGAAACACCAATTTTCAAGTAGCAATGATAATTTTGGTCCTTCTCAAAGGTGGAAATGAATTCAAATGTAAATACTAAAAATGAAAACAGTTCAACATTCTCATAAAATATTGGGACAGGGGACAGTAGAATACTCAAGAGAACAGGATCTATCTAAAAACATGAAAATGCCATTCCCAAGAAAATTTGCAGGACAGAACTCTTCAAAACAAAAACCAAAGTCTGAAAACAGGGGTTTGGAAGTGGAGAACTTGGCCCAGAAGAACAGAAGACCAGTTAAAAATATTCCCTCAGGGAACAACTCAAGGATCTGATTCATAAGTTACAAAATAAGAGAAAAAAAACAAGGGATATGACCTAGGAATGGACTCTAAACTTTAGGACAGGAACCCCAACCATGTCAGGCCCTCGTCCTCTCCCACAGCACTTCCTCACACACCTGGTGCCCTCATCAATCTGCCCAAAGTGTTCTTGGTTAACTTTCTGCCAACACTTTTTCTCAAGCCAGGCACGGTGGCTTGTGCCTGTAAGCTTCAGCCTATGAAGCGGCTGGGGCTAGGGATTCGCGGTTCGAGTTCTGCTCGGGGCAACACAGGCAGACCTAGTCCCAAAAAAAAATAGCTGGGCGTGGTGGTGCACCTGTAATCCCAGCTACCAGGAAGCTGAGGCTGGGGATTGCTTGAGTCCATGGTACCCCGGGCAACGTGGGCCTGCGGTTCCATGGGCAAATACCAAGACCTAGCCTAAAAAAAAAAAAGTTTTTCTCACTCCCCACTCAGTCATTTTTGGAAATCCATTTCTAATTTGCTGTTCATCAGCTTCAATGGCTATTGCTCACCTGTAAGTTTCTAAGGTTGTTTTAGATCATTTTATGGAAAACTTAACTTTGACACCCAAACAGCAAAACTGATTGATAAACAGAGATGGGAGGAGCACGGGGCAAGGAAAAATCTTAGCCCTTATCTTATGAATGAAAATCTGAGAGAAGGGACTTGACCACCTTGATCAGGGAAGGTTAAAAAAAGAAAGGTTACAGATTCCAAAAGGGATCTCTTCCCACTGCCCCCTAAAACAGCTAGGGAGGGCAGCACCAACACTAACAGCCAGGCCCTCTAAGCAGACACTGAGCCCCCATTCCTCATCAAATCACTAATATCTGGAGGTTTGGGGGAGGGGAGAAGGTGGGAAAGGTCAGGGAGGGTGGGAGGTGAACCCTGGAGATTACAAGGATGTGAAATTTATATAGATACTTGATTTTTTTTAAAAGAACTGGAGGGTTTGGTCCCTTGGCTTAGGAGAAATTGGGAGACTCGAAAATGAAAGCAAAACATTGATTACCTTGGCTTTTATGAGATTACAGGTGATGACTAGTTTCTTCTCAGCATCTGAAAATGGCAACTTCATTTTCATTCACAGACATGGTGAACATCACTCTTATCTATGAACATGTTCCTCTTCTTTTTGCTTAGTCCCTGGTCAACTCTGCAATGCTAGCCAAAATTGCATTTCTTCATTAAAGTCCCATAACTTTGACCACTGCTGGATGCTTCCTATCAGACCACATTCAGTGAAATCCTCAGTGTTTTTTAATGCACAGCTCCCTTACCCCCTGGAAATGGCTATTTTTCAGATGGAACAACGGAAACTGAGGTCACTGGAAGTAAGATAAAAACTCCAGATCTGAATCCACAGCCCAGGTCCTTTCAGTATCTTGCCATAGATGAGTAACTTGACCTAAGGGCTTAAGGCCTCCACCCAATTTATTTTGTGAATGAAAGGCTAAGGCTTGCTAAATTCAAAGGCCCCTGGATTCCATTAGCATGGAGCAAGATACTGGGTAGGTGTGTGCTTCCCAGCTGGGAAGGTAATCCTTCACAGAGCAGCCTCATGTCAGCTCCTGTGTTGACCAGGCCATATCCTCTATTCAGAACCAGGCACATAAACACTGCACTGGGGGTCTTTCCTTTTGAAAGGACAGATTGCTCCCTGGGATGCTCCAGAGTGTTCTGGAAAGCTCCAACCAAGGTGTGACAGTAACCTGTTCTGTAAGGAACAAAAGGAGCCCCGTTTGATGTCCTGCTTCCTGCCCCCACCCCCAAGGGAGACAAACCAGACCAGACTTAAAAAGGCAAACTGCTCATCTTGGTCCACTAAGACAGAAATTCACCCTTAACTGAATGTGTCAGAGATGTACCCATCAAAGTCAAGGGGAGGGGGAGGCATGTAAGGTACCAAGGTGTGGACCTGGAAACCATCTCAAATGGAACTAGAAAAAAGGTGTCATGAGACTGGGGGTAGCTGGATTGAGGCCAAGGAATCCCAGGTAAATTTTGCTGGGAGCACTTAGTCAAATCCCCAGGGAAAGCATACCCAGGCTGCTATGCTGGGTGACTGACACCTCTGGGTCACAGGTCCCACAGGCTGAAGGAAGGAAAGAGGGCAGCCTCTCTTATCCCACCTCCCTTGCTCCTCTCCCTAATCCCTCCCCTGTAGGCAGCTTCCACATACTCTCCACCCCTCCTCCCTATCTTTGCAGGGGGTAGGGGTCATGCCTATGGCTTTTAAGAACAGGATACAGCCCCTTTGTCTCAGCTTTCTCCACCCCAACAAGGGAAAGGTAAAGGATCTCACTTAGTTTTGCAATTATACCTTTAAGGTAAGCCCATATATTTGGGGGAGGGGCGGAATGATATATAAATGGCCCCAACCCATTAAAAGCCATGACTCTTTTCAAAAGGGAACAAAGGGGTTCCTTCCTGCCAACTCCCTTAATGGAGGACAATCATTTGGAAGATTTCATAAGAGGACTAGAGTACTTGGTAAAGGAAGGCAGGAAAAGGAGGGACAGGAGGAACTTCCCTTCATCCCTAATCCTCATTAATGACCAACTTGAATGAGGGGCTATTGGTTAATACAGAAATCAACATTCATCACCTGTTGACCCTGTGTGGGTGCATATACCAAATCCCAGGGAGCTCTTACCTGAGCCAGGAAGGTAGCACAAATATACTCATGAGACATCTGAGGAACAGAGGCAACATGCATAAAACTAATTTCACTCTTACACAACCTAGGGTGCTATCAGGATTATTCCTTCACAGATGTAATAAGACAGGTAGTGGGCAACAGAGCTGCTGGGACCAATTTGTTGGACAGTTGCCAAGGCTCCCTAAGCTGGGAAGCCTGTTTAGCCCATGTAGATGTTTTAATTTTTTTTTGGGGGGAGGGATCTTTTAATTAAGGGGTTACTATATACCAGCCTACAAAGTAGGGGCCATCCTGTCATGGAGGGAGAAGGGGGATCAATGCACCCCTGGGATTCCACTAGCTAGGGAGCAAGAAGCTGCAGCAGCTTCTTGGTGGAAGGTCAAGGCAAGTAGGCAGTCACCCCACCCCCCAACCCTGTGAGGGGTCTAGCAGGTATCTGCCTCCCAAATACAAAACCCACAGCATCCAGAAATCAGGAGATGGTTCTGGTTTAAAGTTCATACTGTTCCCAATTTCCTTTAATTCACACACCCCTCAGTTTGGGGGATGGAGAAGCACAGTCTCAGCCTCTCAACCCAGAGAGAATCAGAATCATAAGGGATGAGACAAGCTGGAAACGGGCTCCGGGCCAGGCCCAGAGTTCTTGCAGCCCTTTCCTGCCACAGGTGAACAACTCCAGCAGGAAAACCTGGGCCCGAAAGCAGCTCGGTTTTGCTAAGTCGACCCGCCGTTCCCTGTCGTACACTTTCTCCCCTGTTTCGTGGGACTCAACACCCACCTTCCATCCGCAATCAAAGGACACGAAACCGGTCTCCTAGGAGGTGGTACCGCGGACTTTGAGGCCTCCGTTTGCCAGTTTGGCAAGTGTGACTAGGCTCAAGACCATAAGAGTGAAATGAAAAGTGAGTCCCCCAGGGCAAACAGCGTGATCCGGAGTGGGAGGCCCACCCGGGGCTGGCTCCTCCCCCAGCCAGGTGTGCACAGCGTGGGGCAGGCCCTCCTGACGGTGTCCCAGCTGCCCCGCTGCGCCTGGCCCTCCCTAGCTCACCTAGGGGAACCCAGGAACCCTCCCTCGAGCGCACGCCCACCCCCACATGTGCGAACACCCTGGCCCACCTGCTCGCTCGCTCGCACCCACCATTATAACCTGGAAAAAGAAAAAAACGGTCCCGCGGCTGAATACCCATATTCAAGTCATATGGGACGCACGTCCACTTCCACTGAACTTTCACCCAACTCCACAGGGGGCTCCCTTTCAGCCGAAACCAGGTACGGATACCCCTCCCCACCAGCAAATAATCCCTTTTCGCTCCACTTCTTTCCAGGGAGACACCTCCGCTCGACTCCTAGATCCCGCGGAGGCCGCCCGTCGCTCCCTGGGAACGAGCCACTCGCCTCGGGAACTCGGAACACCGCATGCGTGTCCTACTTGTATCGCTGAAGACATACGCACCCCCCACCCTATAATTACCACCCGCTCCCCAGGTGGTCAGGGGACCTCGCCGCCCCTACGGTGTTCCCGTCTCCAGACTGAAGGGAACCGCCTCCCCGGGAGTCCGCTGGAGAGAGGGTCCCTCCTCGCAGTCCCGGAACGCCTCCTCTGTCCCCTCCCCTACCAGCCCCCGGAGCCCCGGCCGGACAGCCTCCCCGGGGTCGCGGGGCGCTCACCTGCCGAGAGCCTGGCTCGGGCGCGGCTCCGCGGTCGAGCCGCGGGTCGGGACAGGCTGGCGGGAGGCGGGCGGGCGGCCGCGCAGGGCGCTGGGCTCGCGAATCTCCGGCGCCGATCGCCGAGCTACGTTTACTTGGTCCACTTAACCCCCGCGCTGCCGGCCGGGCGCGGCCGCCCGCTCGTCGGCCAGCCAGCGGGCCGATGGCGTCCGTCGGGGGGCGCTCGGAGCGTCCACGCGGGCTGCGTCCGCGGGGCGGGGGGAAGCGATGCGGCGAGGATGCGGCGCAGGCCCGACGGGGCAGCAGGAGAGCGTGGGCGGGGGGGCGGTGCCGAGTCCCCTTGTAACCCCGGCCCGGTAGTCGCCCCGCCCCCCCGTTCGGTGCGCCCCCGCCGCAGCCACTCAGAGCGGGCCCCGGGCGCGCAGGGGGCGTAAGGGAGGGGACGAGGGAAATTTGAAATCACTCAGGAGCCTCCCCTCCGCCCCTCCTCCACAGGCGCCGCCTCCGTCCCCCCGGGCCTGTTAAATCACCCACTCACATGACCAGTGCCACTGGGGAACCCATAAACATCCCCCAACATCCTAAGCTTGCTGAGGTCCCCTTTCCCTGAGTATACACGCATTGGGAGATAGGGGCTCAGAGAGGGACGCTCCCACGCTGGAGTCACACAGTAACCGAGTCTTTAAATCCTCTTTATCCTCATTTCTGGCCACAAGGCCACCTCCATTCATGGGGTCTGCACCCTCTGGGCCCCAGGAGTAACCCTTCCTCCCACCATGCTCGGTCTTTGTCGGCCATCTTAAGGGCAGCGGAACGGTGGGGGAGCAGAATCCAGGGACGCAGGGCCCCGGCTGCCTGGGTTCTTGGAAGGGCCATGGAGGCATTACCAGCTGAAAGTGAAGTCCCACTCTCGCCAGGCCTCGACTCCCCGTGTCCTTAAAGAGACATTGAACTGTTGGAAACCAACTTTTCCTAGAATTTATGGTATTCTACCTGCTATGCATGCTTTTATATTTGATCAACTGTTTATCTCCATGTTACAATGGGTCTCGGTGTGTATTAGTACACAGTAGATATCAGTTAATGTGTGCTGAACGAATGAAAGAACAAATAGCCGGGCACGGTGGCTCGTGCCTGTAAGCTTCAGCCTATGAAGCGGCTGGGGCCAGGGATCGCGGTTCGAGTCCCGCCTGGGGCACGTGGTGGTGCGCACCTGTAATCCCAGCTACCTGGGAAGCTGAGGCTGGGGATTGCTTGAGTCTGTGGCACCCTGGGCAACAAGAGCCTGTGGTTCCACGGGCAAAAATAGCAAGTCCTAGTCTCAAAAAAAAAAAAAAAAAAGATGATATGATGTCCTACAAGGCTCTAAAGGAGCTGGTTCCTGCCTGCCCACCCTTTCTGGTCCCTCACTTCATTCTACCCTTCTCCCCTCTTTTCTGTTCCTCAATCACATCAAGCTTGTTCCTGGACACTGACTGATGGGCAACTCACATTTCTCACCTCAAAGGTCACCTGCTGGAGAGCTTGTCCTAACCACCTCATCTGGAACAGTCTTAGGTCTCTGCTCTCCTTCACTTCTATTTCAGTAGCATTTAGAACCATTTGAAACTTTTTGTTTGCAAAGTTCCTTGTTTTACATTTTTTCCTTTTTCTTGCTCCACGCACACTGTAAACACACACTCTATGAGTGTGGGAGCCCCATCTGTCCATCTGTTCCAGGCAGTATCCAGGCCCATGGAAGAAGTTCAGCTCAGTTGAATGAATGAATGAATGAATGAATGAATGAATGAATGAATGAATGAATGAATGAATGAATGAATGAGCACAGGTTTCCTGCCTCTTGGGATTCAGCTCTCTGAATAAAAACACAGCTTTCTCCCTTCATCTCATAACAGGTATTTGCAAATAAATGGCAGATTTTCTGGAAGGTCCAAAAGTTTTTACATTTACTTGGTCTTGTTCTCAGTAGGAATACCAGGAGAAACTGAGTGAACTCCCAGTGCCAGCAGTCAGGAGGGCCTCATGAGCAGAGTCACAGAAACTTCAGGGCCTCTGGCACAAACATGTAAAATAGGGCTTCAGTCAGTTGGGACAGGAAGAAGATCTCGTAAGAGGACCTGTGGCTTATCACCACCATCTGGAGTATGTCTTTACAGGAAAGAAAACATGAGCTGGTGACCTGACCAAAGCTTCTGGGCCCCTGTTTTGTGACCCATGAGCCAAGCCCTGCTCAAGGCAAAGGATGTCTGAGCCACCAGCAAGAATGTCTGGGAGAAACAATCATACAAGCCAAAGGTGCTCCAATTGGCCCACGAAGGCAAAAGCAGTACAGGAAGCAGGGCACGGTGGCTCGTGCCTGTAAGCTTCAGCCTATGAAGCGGCTGGAGCTAGGGATCGCAGTTTGAGTCCAACCTGGGACCCGTAGCGAGCCTTAGTTCCAAAAAAATAGCTGGATGGTGGCACGTGCCTGTAATCCCAGCTACCTGGGAAGCTGAAACTGGGGATTGCTTGAGTCAGTGGTACCCTGGGCAACGAGAGCCTGTGGTTCCATGGGCAAAAACAGCGAGACCTACTCTCAAAAAAAAAAAAAAAAAAAAAAAAAAAAAAAACAAAAAAAAAAAAAAAAAAAAAAAAAAAATCGTACCCTCACCAAGGATGAGGAAATGAATCCAGAAAAGAGGGAAAAAAAAAAAAAGACCAAAGGGCTAAACATGGACAAACAATAAAAAGAAAGGCAAAATGACCAGGTGGGATGTGGTATGGTGGGGTTTTCCTATGGGATCAGCAATTACACAATCATGTATTGTAAAAATCCAAAAGTTAAATTAAAAAAAATTTTTTAAATGTCTGGAGGCCTACTTAAGATGCCAAAGGACTGGATTATGTAGAAGGTGGAAGATATTGGAGCAGGGTTGAGGTGGGGGAGGGGTGCGGGGAGCAGATCACCTAAATCCAGGAAGGAAAAACAGAAGATCTAAATGAGCAAGTGTTCTAGGTCATATTACTTGGAAAGGAGGGTGAACACCAGCAGAAAGGGTGAAAGGAAAAGAGCATGATGTCTCCCTGTGGCAGGTAACTTCCTGAAAATAGAGCTCCAGGATGATATGACAGGGAGAATGCAGACGGTAGCCTGAAACAGTGGGGTGCTGGCATAACTGCAGCGAAGACAGCGGATTAGGAAGAGGTATGGGACTTGAGTTGAACTGTAAAGGACTTGAGAGCTCAAGGAAAAAGGGGCATCAAAGGTGACCTTGAGTCTGAGCACCTGGGGGAAGGGTGTGCCTTCTGCATGAGGAAGATTTGCAGAATGTGGATTTGGTGTGGAGTGCAATAGGTCTGTCTTGGCCAGGTGAATGGGGGGGGGGACTAGTGAATATTTTATGGAATTGTGAATGCATGTATAGGAAAATGATGCTGGAAGAACTGATTGAGCAGATAAACTGCCCCCCCCAAATTTTTTTATGAAAGATTTTGCTTTTTAGTGATTTAAAAAAAATGGGTGGGGAGAGATGGAGGTACAGTGGGAAACTAGGTTAGAAAGTGATTCTTTTTGTTTCTAGGTTGATTTCACACCTTCCTCTGGTTGCATACAAATGCAAACGTGAACAATTTATGTAACAGATCACAATCATAATCGTGGTGATAATCCGTATTTATCAAGGAAACAACAAATTAACAATGAGAACTCTGAGTAGAAGTCATTTGTTTCTTCTACAAAAAAACAGGTTAAGAGAATATACTTTGAAGTATTCTAAGAACATACTTTGAAGTATTCTAAGAAAATAAACTTTGAAGTATTTAGTGGTGAAGGAGTGCAATGTTAACCAATTTGCCCTTAAGTGATTGAAAAAAAAGTGTGGGAACACCAGATTGTAAAGAAATGGAGCAAAATGTAAACAAATGGGGTCTCTGGTTAAAGACATGAATTCCCTATACTCAGTTTGTAACTTTTCTATAAACTAGGGGTTATATAAAATAACCTCCCCCAAAAAATTACCTTAAAAAGAAAACCACATACATGTCTACACATTCTGAATGCCCTCACACAATACTGTCGTTCAATATTATGTATTAAATTTTACCATCACCTTTTCTGAAGCTAAACATGTTTAATAACACATGCAAAGTGCTTACCACAATCCCTATTGCAGAATAGACTCTTCATATTGATAGGTATTTTTATGAGCTAGTGCCTCAATTTCTTCATCAGCTAGAGAGAGAGAGTATTAGTGCCTAGTTCATGGGGGTTTTATAAGGATTAGCTGAGTTAAACGCTGTACACCATTTCTGACAGTGCCTGACACTAGGAAAACAACTTAAATATGCTTGTTAACTAGAATAGGTATATCATTATTGATAGTGAATACAGGATGCTCCACTCTCTGACTGCACCAGCTGTTGGCACCTTTGGAGGGAGATGAATACTCTAGGAGTCCATAACCTTCAGGTCCCAGCTGCTAAAACAAGCCCAGTTCTCCTCTAGGTCTATAAGCAGTGTCCTGGAAGAATGAGCTCTATTTTACAGTCAAAACTGTGACTCTGAGGTAAGGTAGTTTGCCAAGTTGGGAGACCACTCCCTTTGTGCTATGCTAAGGAGTTTGGGCTTAAGTCAACTCCTCCCCACCCTCCCACCCCCGTCTAATTGGAATAATACTAATACTAATAATAGTAATGCCTACTTCCGGGACTGACAGTGGGGGATGGCCCATGTATGTGAAAGAACCCCATTGTAAAGCACTCAGTCTTAATTACAGCTTCATTATGGCCACGTTCATTTGCAAAGCGGGTTCCTCACCTTTCTTTTTCAATAGGACCACCCGGTCTTCTTTCTGCCCCAGTTGACCCACGGAAGGAATTCTTTCCCCCTTTTTTAAACCCCCAAATGAGCCGTTGAAATCTTTGCTTTGCCAGACAAGTACACAGAGGATGGTCAGGTATTATTCATTATTTACAATTATATATGCATGTTAGTAGCAGCAAAACCAGCTCTTGGGATTAAGCACCAGGCTGGTTCTTTCCCTATTCAGAATCCTCTGTCCACACAGATTGAAAACAAGCTTGCACAGCCAGCAGAAGCTTGGTTATGAAGCATGATGTCCAGGTGAAGCATGATAGCCTGAAATATGCTGCAGTACAACACTTGTGTGAATCCTAGGCTGTTCAGTTACTTGGACAAGGAACAGAAAGGGGTGAGCTCATACTCAAAAGATATCCTTCTCTCAAGCAAAGGGCCTTCCTGGTGGAGGAGGGTGATCAGCTGGAGGCATAGGGCAGGGCTCCCGGGTTCCAAAAGGCTGACTTCATTTTGCACTAGGCATCTTTGCACACATCTCATTTTGCACACGCCACCCTATTGTCATCTTGAAGATGACTGGTTTGGTCCGGTCCTGAGGTTACCAGCCTCCTATCTTTGTTCCTATATGCAAGCAAATCTGAGAGAGGCTGGGTTACTGGAGTGGGTGGGCTATCTCCTTGCTGGGCTCTACTAGCTATGGAGAGAATATCATGTGCCAACACTGGGCTGAGCATTTTACACCTATCATGCAACGGTGGGTATCGCGCAGCCTTAGGAAGTAAGAATAAGTATTATCTCCATTTTATAGGTGGGCAACCTGAGACCCATAGAGGCAGAGTAATTTCTAAAGTCATTCTGCCAGGAATTGTGCCGAGACTGGGATTAAATCAGTGGTGGTCTTAACCGTCCTGTTACCCCACAAAAGGCTTAGCACAGTGCCTGGTTAAAAGCTCAATGGGTCTTAGCTGTTGTTAGTGTTCCTATCACTGGGCATGAGGCCCTATACAAGGAAAACTGAAGCCCAAAGCCACACAACAAATCTCTGGCAGGCAGAAGGATGGAGTCCTAAGTCCCCCAGAGTCCTACAGCTCTTTGTTCTTCACTGTCCCACCACACTGACTTCCATTGCCTGGGAAGGCAGATCTATGCCAGTCTTCAGGTCAAGGGAACTATTCTGAGACTTAGCTGCAGGCAGTTCTTGCCCTCCTCCAAAGGAGTCCTTGCCCTTCTCCAAAAAAATATAAATGCCCCCAGGGGTGCCTAGATGGGGCCCCAGGAAGAAAAGTGGGGTGCCCTTCCTTCTTGTCCTAGAACCTACTCTCCACCACCTACAGATGCAGCATGAGGGTTGCTGGCCCACCTCAGTGGAGGCTATTCACAGAGCTGATGGATTCCCTGCCGGGCATTCTGGTCAGGGCTGGAGGTCAGGTAGAGAGCAAAAGCAGACTGAGTCTGGTTCTGCACTCCTGAAGCTTCCAACTGATGAGTACAAAAAAGAATCAGTAATATTTATTTCATGGGCTGGGTATGGTAGTACGTACCTGTAATCCCAGCTACCTGGGAGGCTGGGGCTAGGGATCACTTGAGTCTGCAGGTTTGAGACAACCCTGGGCAACATAGTGAGACCTAGTCTCAAAAAAATACATAAATAAATTTTATTTCATAAACAGTAATGAGACTACATTGTGCTTAGTGTGCAGAAGAGAAGGACAAGGTACGAGAGGAAGACTCCCCAGGTCACAGGACCTGAGAAAGTGATGATCAAGCAGAGATCTGTGGAGACTCTGCAGCTAGTAAGCAAGCTAAGGTACAGGGGGGAATGTTCTGGGCAGTGGGAACAACACTTGCTAAGGTCTGTGGCACAGAGGCACAGAAGGCCCTAAGGGGAGGCCCATGTGCCTGGGACACCTAGCTGAGAGCAAAAGCACTCTGGCGAAGGAGGCAGGGACCAGATCCTGAGGATTCAAGAAACGGAGTCATTAGAGGGGTGTCAGCAAGCCTGTTAATAATGGGGTCAGATCTGAGGAAACTGTTATCACAGAGGGGGCCAAGAGAAGGCAGGAAAGTCCTCCATGCATTCTGCAGCTGTCTCTGTAAGTACACATTTCATTTTATCCCCATTTCGTAGACATCAAGTGAATACTTGACTTAGTCATTATTGTTATCATTAATAGTAGTAATAATAGGCCGGGCACAGTGGCTCGTGCCTGTAAGCTTCAGCCTATAAAGCGGCCAGGGCTAGGAATCATGGTTCAAGTCCCGCCTGGGGCCCGTAGGGAGACCTAGTTCCAAAAAAATAGCTGGGTGTGGTGGTGTGCGCCTGTAATCCCAGTTACCTGGGAAGCTGAGGCTGGGGATTGCTTGAGTCTGTGGTATCCCGGGCAATGTGAGCCTGTGGTTTCATGGGCAAAAATAGCAAGACCTAGTCTCAAAAAATGTTTTTAATTAATTAATTAGAATAAATTTTAAAAATAGTTGTAATAATAACATTAACTGCTAATTTACCTCTCCTAAATGCCCAAGGTTATTTTTGTTTGTTTGTTGTTTGAGATTAGGTCTCGCTATTTTTGCCCGTGGAACTGCAGACTCCCATTGTCTGGGGTACCACAGACTCAAGCAATCCCTAGCTTCAGCTTCCCAGGTAGCTGGAATTACAGGCGCGTGCCACCACGCCCAGCTATTTTTTTGGAACTAGGTCTCCCTACGGGCCTCAGGCGGGACTCGAACCGCCATCCCTACCCCTGACTGCTTCATAGGCTAAAGCTTACAGGCATGAGCCACCGTGCCCGGTGCACACCTTACTCTTTAGAGAATGACCCAGAACCCAGGACCCCTCCAGACTTTAGGTGATAATCATGAATGAGGTCATACTTTAATTCACCCACACTTGATAGGTTTCTTCTTTTGGGAAGCTCTTTGAAAAGTCTTGCTTCTACCACTTTTTACCTGAGCTGTTAACCTCACCTTTCCAGGCTCCATGTTCCCTCTCTGTAAAATGGAGTCTAGAAAGAGGACAATGCATGTTCTCACAAATGTGCTAACTCACATCCGTGCAGTCTTCAGCCATTCCATGTTCTCCTTTGGTGAGTCCCAGGCCCCAGTGTCCATTCTAAGTCTATTCTCAAGGCCCCTGGGAGACCTACATTTCTCCTCCCGTCCTCCTTCTACATTCCTGAAGTCCAACCTGGAAGTTATATCTGATACTCCCTGGCAGAAACCTGAAATATCTCTTGGATTAGAAATCGCTTTCGCCAGACATGGTGGCTCGTGCCTGTAAGCTTCAGCCTATGAAGTGGCAGGGGCTAGGGATCACGGTTCGAGTCCCACCTGGGGCCCATAGAGAGACCTAGTTCCAAAAAAAATAGCTGGGCGTGGTAGCGCGTGCCTGTAATCCCAGCTACCTGGGAAGTTGAGGCTGGGGATTGCTTGAGTCTGTGGTACCCCAGGCAACAAGAGCCTGTGGTACCCCAGGCAACAAGAGCCTGTGGTTCCACTGGCAAAAATAGCGAGACATAGTCTAAAAAAAAAAAAAAGATGCATGTGTCTTTGAACTTCCCCATGTTAGTGTTAGGTGCTCAAGATAAAAGTTTATTCCCTCGAGTTCCTTGAAGTTCCCTTGAAGTATCTTTCCCCCACCTTCAGATAAACCTAGTACCCCTGGGCCTTCCTTTATGTTTGCAAACTTCTACCTTGACTCCTGTGGGGTAAGATGAAAAAAAGGGAAAAGGTCAATAGCCTGGGGTTCTAGTCTCAAGCTCCCATTAACCCGAGTGACCTTGGGCAAGTGTTTTCTCCTTTCTGAGCAGCTGCTGCCTCCACTGTCAAATGAGGTAGATGATACAGTGTGGAATGGGACTATATTAGATCTACTAGTGAATCTGACTGTACTTCCTTGACATTAGATCCAAAATCTAACTTTTGCCACCCTTCCATTGCCACTGGCATTTCAGTAGAATAGTGCACCAGCCTCCTCACTGGGCTCCAGACTTCCACCCTTGGTCCCCTCCCAGTTCACAGTTCCCACATAGCTGGAAGGGTCCTTGCAATATCTGAGTCATACCAGGTCCCCTCTGGTTCAAAGGTTCAAAGCCTTCCAGTGACTCCCCTTGACTCCCCTTCCCTCAGGGTAAAAGTCAAATACCTTCTAAAGGTCCATAAAAGCTTCATGACCCCCTCCCTCTCCCCATCCAAAGTCACCTTCTACCACAAGCAGCTATTCCCTTACTGACCTCTTGCTTTTACTGGAACATACTGGGCATGCTCAAACCTCTGGACTTTTTGTGACACCCTATCAGTTACTTTCCTCTCTGCGGGGAATTCCTCCTTTAGATATTTGCACAAGTATGTTTTCACTTAAGATCTTTGCTCATACAGTCATTATTAAAGATGCATCTCTTACCTCTCTTTTGTAATAGCAAACATCCACCTACCTTCCCTCTCTGACACTCCTGTTCACTGAGCATCATCCAGTGTGCTATTCTTTACTTCCTTATTGTAATCTGTCTACCTGGCTGCACATAAGTGTCACGAGGGCCAGCTTGTTTATTGTCTTGACCATTACTTACTATGTTTTGCCCACTGTGCCCCAGAACAGGACCTAGATCATAGTTGATGCTACATAAATATTTGTTAATATGCCAGGGAGCACAGGTTTGGGACTCACCTCTAGTACTTGTCCTCTGAAAGCCTTGGATTTCTCCCTAAGAGGGGGCTTCCGCTGTTTCCATCGTTGTACTCTTAAGAATAGTTGCATGGTATGTGGAAACATGGGAGCACTGCCCAGACACTGATGCTGAAGAGGTCTTGCCCCTACTAGTACCTGCTTATACCGAGTTAAACAAAAAGTCACGTGGAAAGGTCTTGACACAAAGTCCAATGTGAAGTTACAAATAATCACCCTCCTTGCTTTTGAAGAACTGGAATGACAGTATTCAGCTACTCAGATTTGCTCTGGATTTGGATCCTTCTTTGTTGAGGGATAAATATAGAAGGGATGGATGCCGCATTCCAGGCTTGTCCTTATCTTTCCTGGGCAAGGCTCTTTACCTCAAGCTTCAGAAGTCTATATACAGTATGTCCATGACCTGGCTGCAGGTTGGAGCTTTGACAAATGACCACTGAATTGTGCTGATCTGGGAAGTAACGGCACAAAGCAGAGGTGATGTTCCCCAGCTCCTGGGGCTTACCCCATATTGTATGTTATGGTGTGTTGTGTTACATGTTCACATGCCCAAGGTATGACAGACATTGATGACTCAGTCTGCTTAACTCCATCTTTCAGATCAGGTCATCCTTGAGAAGGTCTTACACCACACTCTTGCCTTGCATCTTGGCCCTTTGCCATGTCTTTGAGTGACTCTTCAAGATTGTGAGAGGCATGGGAGTAGAGTAATAACAGTCTGTCCTGCTCACTGTCCCCAGCATCTAGCACAGGGACTGGTACATAGTCGTTACTTTACAGATACCAAATCAAAGGCTGGCCTGGCCATCTTTCAGACAATACAAATGGTCAGGAAGAGCAAGTTCTTCAGGTAGCTCCTCCAAGGTTAGTGTTCACAGCACCCTGCAGCGATTTGCATTGCAGTCCTAAATGGGGGCCAGGCCAGGCATTCATTTTAAAATCATCCTGAGAAGCAAAACAAAGTAGACAATAGAGATGGGAGGCCACATTTTCTCTGGCAAAGCAGTTGCTGCTATGAATTTGAAATGTGGGGTGAGATTCCCAAAAGGTGGAGGTATTATCACCCCCACCCTCAAAAGGAGAACTGCGAAATGGTCCTTTAAAAAGCAAATTTCTTGAGGAGATAATTTGAATGCCCATTGGGAGTTAGGAAGTCAGGAAGTCAGGATCTTAACTGAAATTCCACGTCTAAGTCTAAAACTACCTTAAGAGTAAAGTTTGAGATTTGCAGACTTTTGATAAGCAAGTTCATCACCACATCTAACATACAAATCAGAGATTTAGAACTATTCTGAAAGTTCAAAAATAGAGGGTTGTTTACATTTATCTACATATATAAGATAAAAACTATAAGTGGTATTGACTCCACCCTCTCCCCCCCCTCACTACCCCCTACTTCTTGCAATGCAGAGCCAACTTGAAAACTAATCTCTCTCTGCTTCCCCTTCTGTTGGTGAGATTGAACCTGATACCGATTTACCAGGAAGTGTCCTCCTAAAATGTCTCCTTTCCCCTGCCTGTAACAGCCTCCCCAACAGGGGACTTTTGGAGGTCTAGTGCCCTGCTTTGTCCCAGCACCTAGTTTGACAACTGGACAAATAATATTCACAGGTCCATGGCCTATCTCGTACGCGAAAGGAAAGTTTACAACACACTGACCCAGCAATTGCACTCCAAGCATGGCAACAGCTTTTAGTAGATAGCAGAAAGCACCGAGAATTCTGTGTGGCAATGTTCCTTCCTGCACCTTGTAATAGTGTTCACCAACAGGGGCCCTACTGTAAGGACACAGGGCTTTGCCTTACAATGAAACGTGGCTATAAAGAAGAGCTAGCAAGTCTGTAAGTGCCAGTGTGAATGAGCAGTAAGAGCTGGAAGCTATATAGCTAAGTGAAAAAAGAAAATGCTAAATAGTGTAAACAATGTATGTTAAGTCCATGGTTTGGTAAATAAATAACATGGAGGGGAAAGTCTAACAAAAGGCCTTTCCAGAATGATCCTTAGGCACATTAGGGAACTTCAAACCTCACCCCTGCTCCCAGCCAATGACCTGGGGTGGCATCTTCCCTCTCTAAACCCCCCCCCTTCCCACAAAAAAACAAAAATCAGGTGAAAAGTTATGTCCTCCTGCTGGGATGACTAGGAGGATTAAGAGAGAAAATGCAAGTAAATTGCCTGTACTTCTCCCAGACTGAGTACTCAAAGATATGTTTGTTAAATAAATAATAATTTTCCTCTAACCAGAGGGGAACAAATGCCACTTGTTTTCAGCCTTTTAAAAAATCTATTCTGTAAGTAAATTCAATCTTTTAAGAGTTGCAAGAATAATATCTGTATACTTTCTCCTCAATCACCAGTTAACATTCCCTCTATTTGCCCAGCCTCTCCTCGTTTCAGTGTTGAACCATTTTATTCCCTTTTACCATAAATCCCTTCACCATATATTTTTGAGGAATAAAGATTTCTCTTTCAGAACTCAAGTTTGGTGACCAAATTCACATAATTGAACACAGGTATAATATTATTCTCTAGTATCCAGTGTTCCAGTTTTATATATTGTTCCAATGATGTCTTTTTTTTTTTTTTTTTTTTTTGAGACTAGGTCTCGCTATTTTTGCCCGTGGAACTGCAGGCTCACATTGCCCGGGGTTCCACAGACTCAAGCAATCCCCAACCTCAGCTTCCCAGGTAGCTGGGATTACAGGCATGCACCATCACGCCCAGCTATTTTTTGGGACTAGGTCTCCCTATGTTGCCCTGAGCAGGACTGGAACTGCGATTCCTAGCCCCAGCTGCTTCATAGGCTGAAGCTTACAGGCACGTGCCACCGTGCCCGGGCCAATGTCTTTTTTAAGTGTGATTTTTTAAAAAAGCCCACATAACATAAAGGTTACCATGTAAGCCACCTCTATGAGTACAATTGATTTAAATATCTTCACACCATTGTTTACTGTCACTGGGGATCACACATTACATTTAGTTATCTAGTCTCTTTTGGTTTCTTCTGTTTTGGAAAAATTCCCTGACCTTCCTTTGTCAATGACTTACAAGGTATGGGTGTTTTGACAAGTCTAGGGCAACTATAATTTTGCTTTTTTGTTTTGTGTTTTTGTAATAAAGAAGCTAACATTGATGCTTATGATGAGGACACTAATAAATGGAAAAATGAAAATGTCTAAAGTTTTTTTTTTTTTTTTAGATTTTTGCTATAAAGAGGATCTGGAGTTTGTGTTTTTTGTTAAAATGCCTTTGGGGGATACGGAAGCCGAGAAGGGCCAGGACCCCTAGTCTCTCTTGAGACGGGAAAAAAGAAGCAAAATGGTTTACATCTCGAACGGACAAGTGTTGGACAGTTGGAGTCAATCCCCATGGAGATTATCTTTGATAACAGATTTCTTCTGGGGAATAGCTGAGTTTGTGGTTTTATTTTTCAAAACTCTGCTTCAGCAAGATGTGAAGAAGAGAAGAAGCTATGGAAACTCATCTGATTCCAGATATGATGATGGAAGAGGGCCACCAGGAAACCCCCCCAGAAGAATGGGTCGAATTAATCATCTTCGTGGCCCTAGTCCTCCTCCAATGACTGGTGGATGAGGAAGGTAAATGTCTGCTCTAAGAAGCAGACAACTGGACATACACATTCAAAACATAAGGAAACCATTACGGAGTGGAGGATGACCATGCTGGACAAGTAGAAGAATGTGTATGTCAAAAGAAGAATTGCTCTGTGTCCTTACAGATGAATGAGGTTATTTTTATTTTTATTTTTTTTTTTTTTTTGAGACCAAGTCTTGCTATTTTTGCCATGGAAACACAGGCTCTCGTTGCCCGGGGTACCACAGCCTCAAGCAATCCCCAGCCTCAGCTTCCCAGGTAGCTGGGATTACAGGCGTGCACCACCACGCCCAGCTATTTTTTTGGAACTAGGTCTCGCTATGGGCCCCAGGCGGGACTCGAACCGCGATCCCTAGCCCCGGCCGCTTCATAGGCTGAAGCTTACAGGCACGAGCCACGGTGCCCGGCTAGATGAATGAGGTTATGCTGGGAATTCCCTGCACTGGGATCTGGCATGACTGATTTGCAGTTCTATAAATGCACATGTTTGTCTCATCTTTTTTGTATTGTTTATGAAAGTATTAATATAGTTTTAATAAGTGTTTTAGGTTATGAAAGTGACTTCTCATCTTTATAATCAAACTATGAATTGGAAAAAACATAAAAGACCACATTCAGTACTTTTAGTGTCACAGTTTTCAACTTCTGAGATAATGTGCATTGTTAATTTGTTCTCAAATAAATCGCATTGTACTTTAGTAGTATGTATATATTACCTTTGTTCTTAATTTTTTTCTTGAACTATTTGTCCGATGACTCTTCAGTACATGTCTGATTTGCTATCAAATATAACTATCAGGGTATTAATAAAAACTGTAATTGACAAAAAAAATGCCTTTGGGCAAGGTATGGGATCCTGGTGATGGAAATGTGTCAATTTACTGGTGGTGAGATCATTCTCTAGCTTTGCAAGATGGAGGCAGACCACTTGGAGGGAGAGTGGGTGACCAACATATGATCCGTTATTTCTTACAAAGGGATGCAAATCTACATTTATCACAAATTAAAAGGTTTAAATGAAAAGAAAATGCCCTTTGGCATTTCAGAATGGGAAAAGTCTGATCTTTCTCCTAGCAAGAACCTGGCCCCTTGGTGAAATTCCCAGCAGGAATCTTCAAGCCAGAGAAAAGACTTCTTAATGAACTCCTTTCACTGGTAGGGTGGGGGAGGGAGGCCTCTTTACGCTCCTTAGGGACATTTTAAAATGAATGAAGGGAGCAAGGTCCCTCATTAAGGCTGAACTGGGAGCTGCTGGGGCGGGAGTTCTTGCGAAAGGAGGCTGGACCCAAATCTGCATTTCCAGGGACAAACTTACCACTTTAACTACAATCACCAGTCCCTTGTACATCCTAGAGTAGACTGTGAAGAACATTGATAAGACCATCTTTTTCTACTTTGGTCATTGTCAAGTGTTGTTATTTCCAAGTTCTTAATAAAACGGAAGAATGATAAAGCTATAGGCATTGCAATAGCCTCACTTGGGGAAATAGTATGCCATATTTTATGAGGATTTTTGCTAGCATTTATGATTGAAACAGAAAATGGCACTAAGATTGCGAGGTGTCTTTTTAAAGGACTTTGGGTTGAAGGGAATTAGGTTGCAGCACAGGGTTCTCCCAAGCCTCCTGAAGAAAATGAACCCCCTGCTGGTCTGAAATGTTTGTATCTGGGCATTCTCAGAAATCAGTCATGATCATTCTCTCCTTACCTTGACAGTCTGTCCATCCCCATGCTATCTAGAACCCAGAAATTGTGAACACAATGTCCCTTGACCCTTTGAGGAATTTCTCCTCTGAAGAAATAATCAGATGTGGCCAGGGGTTCATGCACAAGAGTTATTATTATTATTTTTTTTGAGACTAGGTCTCGCTACTTTTGTCTGTTTCTACTTTTACAAATGAAGAGTGGAGGTACAGAAATATTAGTTACATGACTAAGACAATACAATTAGTAAGCAGGGAGACAGATGTGTAAATGGCAGTAATAACACAATGTGATAAACATTAAAACAAATAATGAGTGACAATCAATAGACCATTGCAAAGTATTACCTAATGATATATTACAATAACATCACATTATCATGTACTCATGGGTGTTTAAAATAAAGCCCAGGACATGGAAGGTATTTAAAATGATTGTATCTTAAATTTGAATATATCCACAAGTCACCAGGGAATCTTGTCAAATGCAGATCCTAGATTGGCAAAATGGGGCAGATCTCTGATGGTGGCTCCCAGGTAATGTCTACAAACCACACTCGAAGGATTGGAGATGAAATGGCTTGGCAAAGTGGGGTCCCTCGACTATGTAGAAACAAGTGACAGAAAACTGCGATGAAGAAGACTAGAACACAAGCCCCGTCGACAAACCTCTGCCAGAGATTTCAAGTAAATGTCTTTTCTTTTCCTAATTTTCAGTTACATAAGCTAATTCCACAAATGTTCATCAACTCCCTCAGCCCCAGCCACTTTAGGAGTAGAAATGAAGGAAATTCAGTAGTTTCTCCAGGATTTTTTTTTTTAAGCCAAAAATAATTCAGAAGGGCCGGGCTCGGTGGCTCGTGCCTGTAAGCTTCAGCCTATGAAGCGGCAGGGGCTAGGGATCGCGGTTCGAGTCCCGCCTGGGGCCCGTAGGGAGACCTAGTCCCAAAAAAATAGCTGGGTGTGGTGGCGCGCGCCTGTAATCCCAGCTACCTGGAAAGCTGAGGCTGGGGATTGCTTGATTCTGTGGTACCCCGGGCAACGAGAGCCTGCAGTTCCACGGACAAAAATAGCGAGACCTAGTCTCAAAAAAAAAAAAAAAAAATTCAGAGACATTTTATTTATTTTAATTAATTAGTTAATTATTTTGAGACTAAGTCTCGCTTTATTGCCCAGGGTAGTCTCGAATCCGTGGACTCAAGAGATTCCTAACCTCAGCCTCCCAAGTAACTGGGATTACAGGTGCGTGCTACCATGCCCGGCTCAAAGAAATATTCTAAATAGGTACATTTCGTTGTATATAAGTTATACTTGAACAAAGTTGGTTCAACTCCTAAAATTCTCGGGATCCACCCCAGGCCGTTCTAATCAGATTATCCGGGCGTGAGCCCAGCCATCGGCTCTATAGCTAGTCCTCCAGACCATGGTGACGCCAGCCCAAATCTGAACACGGCTCTGCTCTGCTGTTAACTCTCCCAGGAACCCTGGACCCGCGTGGTCCACTTTTCTGTCCCGGTGCCAGGCATCTATCTATAGGCGCGCAGTCAGTATCCGCCTAAGGCATAATAACCATGCTAATGGCAGTAGCTCGCCCCTGATCGCGGGCCTCCTGTGCGCCAGGCTACGCTCCAAACGTTTCAGGAGACTTAAGCTTGCTTAAGCAGCCATGCTGGGAATCATTTTACGGATAGTGAATCTGAGGCTCGGAGAAGTCAAGCTGGCCCGGGGTCACGCGGGGAGACCTGGCGCGGAAGCCCGCATCTGGTGGCCGGGCGGCTCGGCCAGGGCCCCGCCCGGTGGGCCGGGGGAGGAGCGCGGCCGCCTCGGCGCTGCCGGTGGCGAAAGTGCGGCTGCGGAAGCGCGGCCAGGCGGCGGCGGCGGCGCAGGAGGAACTGAGGGCCGCGGCGGGGCGGCGGACGCCATGGGCCGCCTGCACTGCACGCAGGACCCGGTGCCCGAGGCCGTGGCCGGCGACATGCAGCAGCTGAACCAGCTGGGCGCGCAGGTGGGCCCGCGGCCTGGGCGCGCGGGGCGGGCGCGGGGAGGCCCAGCTGCTTCCCGGTGGCCGGGCGGAGGGGAGCCGGGCGGCAGGAGGTTGCCGCTAGCCGGAGGGCGTCGGGGGTGTGTTAGGCCGACGTCATGGGCAGTTGCCGCCCGAGGCGAGTTTGGGGAGCCAAAGGATCTCCGGAGGCCTAAGGGCCGGCTAAGGGAACCCAGGAGGGCTGTGGGGACCTAGAGGTGGGTGGGGAGGGCACTTCCGGCACTAGGGAGGGTTTGGATCCTAGAAGAGGAACAGAAAGGAATAGGCTGAAGGGAATTTAGGACACCGAATAGACCGAGAACCTGGGGAGACGGAGGGAGTTGGGGACCGGGGTGATGATTATTTAGTGGACTCGCTAGAGACTGAAGTAGATGTAGTACTTCCCAGGGGCCCAGGGAAGATCGAGAAGGGTCATAATCACCCCTTGAGGGGGCGAGGCGAGCCTGGAGTGGGATATGTAATCAGGGGGTGAATTGTGGATGTCCTAAGGGCTAGACCAGAATGGGGCTCTGTGGGCTTGAGCAGGCAGAGTGGGCTAATGGTGGTAGTCTCTACACCCTCAGGGGATGCCTGGTCGTCCCCAAGGAAAGGAACCTTAGACACCCTACCCAGTGGAGGCCCCATCCCTGATAGTGCAGTTGGCAAAGCATTTATTCCTGCTGTTCAGACTGTCAACCTAAGAGGTTTCCTGTTCCTGGGATGCCATTTTCATGCCACCAACTTGGCAAAATAAGTAGGTTAAAATGCCACTTCTCAGCACCGCTGTTACATAATCCTGGTTTTGTTTTGTTTTTTTTCTTTTCTTTTTTTTTTTTTTGAGACTAGGTCTCGCTATTTTTGCCGGTGGAACCGCAGGCTCACGTTGCTTGTGGTACTACGGACTCAAGTGATCCCCAGCCTCAGCTTCCCAGTAGCTAGGATTACAGGTGCGCGCCACTACGCCTAGCTATTTTTTGGAACTAGGTCTCACTGTATTTCCCCGGGTGGGACTCGAGCCGTGGTCCCCAGACCCTGCTGTGACTTCATAAGCTGTCGCAGGCACGCACCACCATGCCTGGCAGCACTGCTTTTACGAAGTTGTGTGTACTTCAACCCGGCATGGTGGTGTGCACCTGTAATCCCAGCCACTGGGGGGGCTGAGGCTAGGAATCACTTGAGTTCATGGGTTCGAACCTACCCGGGCAACATAGCAAGACCTAGTCTCTAAAAACAATACACACACACAAAAACAAAATTGTGTTTATTCCTCCCCCACCCCAACATCCAAGGAGGTGGGTCCTCTTCTTGCAATCTCTCCCACAGTTTCCCACATATGTAGCACGCCTATCTGCTCAGTAGGACAGACAAAACAAAACACTGTTTTCTCATAAGTAATGGTAACGATGATTATCCAGTCATGTTCCAAGTCTGCAGTGTCCACTAGAATAAACTGCAAGCCAGGTGTCTTAATTTTTTATTTTCTAGTAGCCATATTCAAAAATTAGAAGTGGGAAAATCAATGTTTTCTTTAATTAACTGTATCAAAATATTTTTTCAACATGTAACCCATATAAAATATCTAGTTATTTTCCTTTTTGGTATGAAAGGTATTTTCTTATTGTTTTTTAGAGACTAGGTCTCACTATGTTGCCAGGGTTAGTTCCGAACCCACAGACTCAAGTGATCCCTAGCCTCAGCCTCCCAGGTGGCTGGGATTACAGGCGTGCACCACTGCACCCAGCTGGTATGAAACTTTGTGAGTCTAATGTGCATTTTGAATTTACAGCACATCTCACTTTATATTAACCCTTTTCACGTAGTCAGTACTTATGTATAGCTAATTACCCCTACTGCACATCAGTTATCTATATTAATTAATTGAAGCCTTACAATCACTGTCAGAGATAGGTACCATCATTGTTCCCATTTTACAGATGGGAGACTTAATCACAGAGTGACTAGTAAAAATAACTCATTTATTGAGCACTCACAATGGGCCAGGCACTGTTATAAGTGCTTTATATATAACCCAAAAGATGAGTGCTATTATTATTCCCACTTTACAGATAAGAAAAATGGTTCAGGGAAATAAGCCGACTTGTTTAGGATCAGGCAGCCAGGAAGTAGTGGAGCCAGGAATTTAGGACCGGATGTCTGACTACAGCAGCTGGGGAAAATTAAACACTTAAGGACAGACCTTTGTATATGATTTCCCCAAGCAGTAGCTTCATTTTTACTTTTATTTAGAGACTAGGTCTTGCTATGTTGCCCAGGGTAGTCCCAAACCCATGGACTCAAGTGATCCCTAGCCTCAGCCTCCCAGCATTTTTACTTTTTGTATATTGAAGTAATCTGGAAATTTTTTATTTGGACAATAAAGGTTGTGCTCCAAAAAAAATTTTAAAAGCTGTTGGTTTGTACACGTGATCCCTGAGTTACCTCCAAGTAGTCATATAAAATATAAACTAGTTTTTAAAGATCGAAACTTAACTCATTTTTAAATCTTGAAACACACTGAACTCTTATACCGTTATTTTAAAAAAAAATTTTTTTTGAGACTAGGTCTCTCTATTTTTGCCCATGGAACCACAGGCTCACATTTCTCGGGGTACCACAGACTCAAGCAATCCCCAGCCTCAGCTTCCCAGGTAGCTGTCTTGCTATTTTTGCCCATGAAACCACTGGCTCATGTTACCTGGGGTACCACAGACTCAAGCAATCCCCAGCTCAGCTTCCCAGGTAACTGGGATTATAGGTGTGTACCACCACGCTCAGCTATTTTTTGGGGACTAGGTCTCGCTATGTGCCCCCGGTGGGACTCAAATCGCAATCCCTGGCCCTGACCATGGCTTCCTAGGCTGCCACCCACAGGCATGCACCACCATGCCCGGTTATACCTTTATTTTATTTTATTTTATTTTTTTATTGAGACTTCGTCTCATTATTTTTGCCCGTGGAACCGCAGGCACTTGTTGCCTGGGGTACCACAGACTCAAGCAATCCCCTAGCTGGGATTACAGGCACGTGCCACCATGCCCAGCTTTATTTTTTTGGAACTAGGTCTCCCTACGTGCCTCCGGCGGGACTCGAACCGCGATTCCTAACCCCGGCCGCTTTATAGGCTGAAGCTTACAGGCATGAGCCACTGTGCCCGACCGACCTTTATTTTTAATACAGAAAACCTTTTCTGAAGAGTAACTTACTAAGAATCCTTTAGGCCATTTCTCCTACCCCCTTTGTTGGGTGGTCAAGCTTCTCACTCAGCAGAATTTATTTTGAAGTTTGAGGCTAATTCCCAGGAGGCAAAGAGAATCTTTTTTTTTTTTTTTTTTTTTTTTTTTGAGACTAGGTCTTGCTGTTTTTGCCAGTGGAAGTGCAGGCTTATATTACCCACAGGGGTACCACAGGCTTACATTGCCCACAGGGGTTCCACAGACTCAAGCAATCCCCAGCCTCAGCTTCCCAGGTAGCTGGGATTATAGGCATGCGCCACCACACCCAGCTAGATTTTTGGAACTAGGTCTTGCTATGTGCCCCTGGTGGGATTCAAACTGCGATCCCTGGTTCTGGCTGCAGCTTCCTAGGCTGCCGCTTATAAGTACACGCCACCATGCCTGGCCTGAGAATCTTTGTATTAGCATTAGATCGGAAGAGC
>PVHY01015141.1:0-30854 GCA_004024945.1 Uropsilus gracilis
AAGGGACTTTCCACCATTATCTCGCTGGTTTGGTTTCTATGGATGGATATTGTCTGAAGGTATCACTCCTGATTAGAGCTCTCGTGTTGAAGGCAAACCCAGGGGAGACTGCGGCGGACATACCACCCAACACCCCCCCCAACCACGACACCCCCCGTCCCCCACAACCAGCCCTGCGTCTTCAAAGGGCTCAGATCCCACGTGCCGGCAGGCCCGGCCTCTTGCAGGCCTGACCCCAGCCCCACCCCGCCTGACCTCGATGAAGCGTGAGGAGCGGATGCGTGCGACCCTCCCGAACCCTGGGCGCCGCCGAGTCCCGGAAGCTGCCGGGCTCTATGAGTAATTTTTAAAAAAATATTCTGTTGTTTCTATTAAACATGTGCAATTGAACCTGTTTCATTTTTATGGTTACCTTAGCATTTAATAATAATTTAAAATGCATTTTTTGGTAATAATCTGAGCATTTGTCCTGGATTATATAATCTTTCACACACTCTTCTCAGCTCTGGGCAAATACTTGCTGCTTAATAGTTTCTGTAAAAGGATTTTTAAAAGTAGAAATTACTGTAGGAAAGTTAGTGATTACTGTATTCAGATCAGCAGTGGGGTGGTTCAAATCTTTGCCAACTATGATTTTTTAAAACATTTGAATTTTTTTTACTATAATAGTAGAACATGGTCATTTCCAAAGATTTTAAGTTACTAAGACCAAGAATAGCACAAATAGAAAGTAAAATAAAAAATCACCAATTTCGTCTCTGTTTTCGATTTCCCGTTAAAAAATGTGTCATGGGATGTGATGTATGGTCTGTCGACTACAATCAATAACTCTATAGTGTATAAATTGAAACTTGCTAAAAGTTTTAGCTAAAAACCTTTATCACAAAACATATTTGAAACTGTGTGGTGATCCTACAATCAGGGAAATGCAAATCAAAACCACAATGAGATACCACCTTACACCAGTAAGAATGACCCACATCCAAAAAACAGGCAACAACAAGTGCTGGCGAGGATGTGGAGAGAAAGGAACACTCTTACAGTGCTGGTGGGAATGTGAACTGGTCCAGTCACTACACGGTGGCTGTGAAAACAGTGTGGAGGACCTCAAACTAATAAAAATGGAACTACCATTTGACCCAGCAATCACTCTTCTGGGAATCTACCCAAAAGAGACCCCAATGTGGGTACAAAGGGATACCTGTGCTTGGATGTTTATTGCAGCACTATTTATAATTGCAAGGGCATGGAAACAACCCAAATGTCCCAAAACAGATGAATGGATGAAAACGATGTGGTATATATACACAATGGAATATTACTCATCAATTAAAAATGACAACTTGATGAATTTATGATAACAATGATGTACCTAGAAGAAATCATATTAGCAGAAACAAGTCAGAAAGAAAAAGACAGAAACCAAATGGTTTCACTAATATATAGACAACCAAACTAAAGTATACAACTGGGGGAGAGGGGCCAGCTGGAGCGGCCAGGGAGGGGAGGTGATGGGTGACCCTCCAGGGATTACAATGATGTGAAATATATATATAGATAAAGTATTTATTTAAAAAAATCTGTGTGGTGATCAGTTCACAATATATACAAATATCAAATCATTTCATTATATACCTGAAACTGATATATATATATATCAATTATATCTTAATCAAAAACATTTTTGTCTTAAAAAATGACCAAGAAATAAGATTTAGTTCTTCCTACAACCAGTGAGTTCTCAGTCAGTCCAGTCCTCTGAAAGTTTCCATTCTGGGAGGTTCAGAGCAGGAGGGGAAATGGGAGAGGAACATGAAGGGCATAGTTCTGAACAGCAGAAGATCTGAACCAAAGGAAATCTGTAGATCCAGAGCAACCTTTGTTGGGTCAGCATTGCTTCTTCCCAACCTGCAAACAGGTTGTTTCAGCTCCAGTGTCTTAGCTCAAAATATAGTATGAGCACTTGGTTTTCTCTCCATTCTTCACCCTTGCGCTTTTCCCTTTACCTCTTAGCACTGAAAGTGAAGGAGGCAGGAAAGACTTTCAAACCAAGGATATTACCCTCTCTTCTCTTTGCAGACCCTTCATACTGCCCTGCAAGTGATCACCTTGGGGCTGTACTGTCACTGTTCGCTGAGAACTCAAACGCTCCCTGAGAACATTTGTTGGTACCTGGTTAGGCATAGCGTTCATTTGCTCAGTCAGTCACCAGATTGTCAGCTTACCTTGCTTTTGGCATTACTCCAGCTGCAGGTGTACATGAGCAAATCAGACAGAAAATAGTCTTTCCTCTTGGAGCAGACGTTCTACAGATGACAGACAGGAAGCAAATACATAGATATTGTAACAGACTAGAGAGAAGTGCTAACAAGAAAAATGAGAATGAGGAAGGGGATAAGGACTGGGGTGGAAACTGTTTATTAGATACACTGGTCAGTGAAGGCTACTCTGTGGAAGCTTCATTTTATCAGAAACGTGATAGAATCAGGAAAAGACTTATGTAAAACATAGACAAGTATTCTGGCTGGGGACCAGTGCAGAGACTGAGGAGCTTGTAACTCCTTGTTCTTAAGTTGTTTCCTTTCTTTTTTCTTTTTTAATTTTCTTTTTATTCTTGATTGCACACACACACACACGTATCACATCACTGACTACCCTGAGGTTCTCTCATCACCTTGTCACCCATGAACCATCTTTATCTCTTGTGCCCTCCTGCTCCCCCACTTTTACTCTCTTCTTGCTCTATGCTTCAGTTCTGTTGGCAGAGCAACCTTTGTTGGGTCAGCATTGCTTCTTCCCAACCATTTGTTTGTCTTCCCTGTAGCCCTCATATAAGTGAGACCATCCTGTGTTTCTCTGTTTCTTTCTGGTTTATTTCCACTAACATGATTCCTTCTAGCTCCAACCATGTTGCTGCGAAATACTTAAGTTTGTCTTTTTTGATTGATGAATAATATTCCATTGTGTAGATATAACACATCTTCTCAGCCATTTTTCAGTTGTGGGCATTTGGGTTGTTTCCATATCCTGGCAATAGTAAATATTGAAGTTGCTCCTATTCTAACGAAAGAGATAAGAAAATAGACAATTACAGTATTATGTGACAGACATCTGTCACTTAGCATCTATAACTGTAAGCTTTATAGCATTTGTAAATGTATACTTGTCTCCCAACAGATAATAAGATCCATGAGTACAAAGCTTATTGAATAATTTTTTTTCACTAGTGCATTTCCAGGACCTAATCAGCTACAGATAGATTATTGCTGTTCAATCTTTTTGAAATGCAGGAAAGAATCCCACACTTGTCAGTCTGTTACCAGTTCCCCTCCTTAGAGGCTACTAGTTTTTTATCCCTGGGAGGAGTGTGCTATTTAAACAGACTGCCGTACAAGCACTCCACCCAGCTTAGAGTTGGGGGCTGAGTGGAACAGGAGCTGGAAGGTGCTCCCAAAGCTGCATATGGGTAGCAATAGAGAATCCTCCTCTGTCCATCTTGATTGTGTAGGAGAGGAACAATAAGACAACTCTGGATAAACGTTCAGGCTTTTGTGGAGACTGGGCACTTAGGAAGGTACATGCCTGCTGCCCCACATGAAGAGGTCCATTCCTTCTGCTCATGGCTGTATCTTGATGTAAGGGGCCTGGCAGTGAATACGAATCTGAGGCCTCATACTTTTCCACTCACTATTTTCCACCCTCACTGGAAGTTACCCCTCCCCTGGCGCTTGGCCCCAGAGTGCTGCTTTTTGGCAGTGCTAGCAGCAGTGCAAGCCTACATGGGCTCAGGGTACAGGCAGGTGGTGGTGGCAGTGCCTCCCCCCCACCTGGACCAGGACATACAGCCCCTGGTTGAGGGCTGCAGAGGGGAGCAAGTCAGCTCTAGCTACGGCAGTAGAGACGCCCATGGATTTGTGCCTGGATCATCGATTGGAGCGATCAGGTATGAGCTATGAGCTGGTTGGTGCTACCAAACACAGCATCCAGTTAGCCACAGGATTGAAAACAGTTCAATCAGACTCATGGGTGGGGAGCCCTAAAAGATGTGATACTCCAGGCAATGTGAGCCTGCGGTTCCACAGGCAAAAATAGCGAGACCTAGTCTCAAAAAAAAAAAAAGACGATATAATTCAGACCAGGGCTCCTGCTTGGGACTCACGCTATTCTGGAGACTGACACTGGTCCTGCCCTCTGAAGCAGAAAGAAAAAAGCAGCAGCCAGCAACTGATCTCCGAAGAAAGATGAGAAGCCAAAGAGTTTCTCACTGTGGGGCTGGCTGCACCTGCCTCTGACACCGACAGAAGCACCTAAGGCTCTGGGCCTGGTGTTTCAAAGAACCATTTGTTGTTGGTGCTGGTCAACAACTGACAGCTGTTTGTGTGGTGTTTCTGACACGGCTCCCTCCCAGTGATCTGGGAACCAGCACTCTGTGTCCGGTTCACCTCAGAGAGCTGTTAACTGCTTTTCACGGTACAACACAGCCTCCTGCTGCCTCCTCAGCTCCAGGCTCTTGTTGACAAGATGGCACCATCTTGAAAGAGTGAACGTTTGGGGGGGGCCTTTTGGACTCTGTGGACATACATTAGGGTAAGCTAGCTGGCTACTTGTGGCCTTGAGAACACTGTTTCCCCCATTCGTTTCATAGCCCCCACTCTTTATTGTTGTTCCCTGAACCTGAGTGGTCTTAAAATTGTGTGCATGGCTGAGAACCCGGACAGAGACATGTCCTTTACCTGGTCATTATTCTTTGACCCACCATTGCACCTCCATATCCCCTTTATAGCACTATTTCAAATATTCTTTCTGCAGGTGGATATGTTAAGACAAAGGTGTGCATAGTCTTCAGGACCACAAGTGTTGGGAGTTTTTGCTTTAACACTGCCCTTGAGATATGGCCCCTTGAGCAGGACTCTAACTGGGCACCAGTTAGGAGACAAGGAGTTAGTTCCTATCTCAGGAGAAACATTTTAGAAATACATAGGTATCAGGTCACCCATGCAAAGCATTTGGGGAGTCAAACTGAATTTTCTGTTATTTTTTTCATAGATAAACAAGGCAGGGTGATTTCTGAATTTTATACTTGAGGCAATTTACAATTTACTAATAGGGAGGGAAGAGAATGATATTCACTGAATAGTCATTACCCTGGATAGATTCATTAGAAAATTAAAGACCATAAAATTTAAATGTGTCCAAGACCACACAGTTAGTAAGATGATGGTTACTTAATTAGTTTTAGAAAATCAGAGCAGGATTCCTTCCCCAAAAGCAATATTCCCCCAAAGACAATTTTCTTTTGATGTCTGTGAGAAGTCCCCCACTCAGCTTCCATTTTGTCTCTTTAAGTCTCTTGGGTCAAATCACTGTGTCTTTGGATTCTAAGCATCTATCTTAATGCCTAACACATCATATATGCATTGGATATTTGTTAATAAAGCAAGAAAAACTTAGTCATAACCTTTTGTGTGAGTTAGAAAAAAAATCTACTCTCTTTTTTCCTTTATATAGGAATAGCATCTTCACTAATTAGAAGTTGTTGTGACTTTCCCAGCTCAGTTAATGACAAGTGAATTCTTTCTTTTGTTCTGTCTAAAATCCTTGGCTTTCTCCTTGACTCTCTTCCTCCTCCCAAACCTTACACCTACTATGCCACACTGGTTTGTTTCTCCCTTCAAGAAATATCCCCTTCTGACTAATTCTCACTGCCTTCCCTGATGACTCCGTGGCAAGCACCTGTCTGGATCACTGCACTAATTTCCTGTTTCCAGGCTCTGTCCTTGCTTCCTTTGGTGCAGTCCCCAAATACCAGTCAGAGCAAATCCTAAAGGAATGTATCAGATCACCTGATTCTCCATGGTCTGTACCCCACTCCTTTCCTCCATCATTCTCAGATCCCCTCCTCCCCCACTGTTTCATTGAGAAATAATTGATAAAATACATTATATAAATTTAAGCAGTGTGACATGGATTTGATATTCATACATATTATAAAATGATGACCACATCTTTTAGTTAAGTCATTACCTCATATAATTACAATGTTTCTCTTGTGATGGGAAATCTTAAGACCTACTCTTCTTCCAATATTTAATACAGTACTGTCAACTATATTCAGCCTACGACACATTACATTCCCAGAATGAATTTACCTTGCTAACGGAAGCTTGTACATGTCAACACCTTTATTCATTCCTTTTCTTTCCCATGTGCCTCTTTACCTTCAACCTCCCCTCTGGTGACCACAAATTTGCTCTCTGTTTCTAATTTCAGGGCTTTTTTTTTTTTTCCAAATTCCACATTTACTTGAAATAATACAGAATTTTGCTTTCTCTGTCTTATTTCACTTTAGCATAATGCCTTTGATATCCATCTATGTTGTAAATTATAGGATTTCCTTTTTAACGATTAAATAATATTCCATTTTAATCTATATATGCATTTTCTTTATCCATTTATCCATTGATGGATGCTTAGGTTGTTTTGTGTTTTGGCGATTGTAAATAATACTACAATCAACAAGCAAGTACAGACATCTCTTTAAGATGGGGTAGGGTAAATAAGTTATCAGAGTTTTCATAGCCTTCCACCATTAGCCTCTATGATCAGCCCCTGTGGAACTGTGCCCTCCCCATTATTGTACACACCTGGTCCAGTGGGTGTGCACACCTGGACTAGAAGGATGGGGATAAAAGGGTGGGGTCATTCTGGGGCAGAGAGAAAGTCAGAAAGAGAGCCCAGAGAAAGAGCTTGAAGATTTGTGGGAGGCTGGGAGGCTCTGTTGGCTTTTCTCCTTACCTCCCAGCTCTCTCTGATTACTGCCTGGGTAGCCTGCTTAGAGAGAGAGAGCTCAATGGAAAACTTAGGGGAAGTCAAGGAGAGACTTGGGGGCTCTTTGCTTTGTGGGCTGTTTTCCCCTGTTCACTATGATAAATCTGGTGAAGGTAATACCAAGGGCTCCAACATTCTTTTAGCTGCTAGAAGTGATGGAGGACCTCCCCAGATTGGGATGGTTGCAAAAGCAGATGGTAATTTGTTTTCTTCAGATATATTCCAAATAGTGGAATTGCTGAGTCATATGGAACTCCATTTCTAATGTTGTTTTCCCTGGTAGATGCACTAATTTACATTCCCTACAACAGTTTCCTGTTCTACATCTTTGTCAAAATTTGCTCTTATCTTTTTGATAATAGCCATTCTAACTAATATGAGGTGACCCCTTCAGTGGTTTTGATTTACATTTCCCACAGATCATTAATGACTTTGAGCACCATGTCATGTACCTGATTTGAATTTTGTTTGTAAAAATGTCTATTCAGACCCTTTGCCCATATTTATTATATAGATTGTGATGTGTTCCCTATATATTTTGTTGTATGTGTATTTTGGGTATTATTAACACCTTATGAAATGTATGGTTTGCAAACATTTTCTCCCATTCCATTTGATGCCTTTTAATGTTATTCATGTGAAGAAATTTTCATTTCTTTGTTGGGCAGAAACTTTAATTTGATGGATTTATTTTTCTTTTGCTGTTGTGCTGTAGGCACCATATCCAAAATATCATTGCCAAGATTAATATAAAAAAAAATTCTTCCTTTTGCTTTCATCTAGGAGGTTTTTGGTTGCAAGTCTTTTTAAATCTCTAATTTAAATCTCTAATCCATTGTGAGTTAATTTTTATAAGTGGTATAAGATAGGGGTTGAGTTTCATTCTTTTCTATATGAATATCCAGCTTTTCAAGAACCATTTATTATTGAAAAGACTATGGTTTCTCCATTTACTATTGCAGGTTCCTTTGTTGATATTAGAGTATTTTGGAATCTTTTTCATCTCATTGATTATTGTTTTCTCTTCCTTTTGGGCATTTGTGACTGAGTAATTTCAGTTTTATTTTCCTGTTGGATGCTGCTATTTTGAGTTTGTCTGCATGTTTATATGTGACATATATATAAATCCTACAATTTATTGACCTATTGTCTGAGCCATATTTGAGTGCTATTCAGTATTTTCCTACTCTGGTTGCATATTAGAATCCCCTAGGTGGCTTTAAGGCAGTAACAATGTCCAGATGTATAGCTGGGTTCGAGGACCCTATTTCCAACAGTGGGCGTGCTGACATTTCCCACACCAGCAATCAGTTCACAAGCTCCAGCAGGGTGTCCTGCTGGAATTCAACTCAGTTGTAACACTGTCTACCTGGAGATAGCAGGAGGCTGCAAAGGTTAGTCTCCTGTGGAACCTAAGACCACCCTCAGGTCAGAGACAGACCATGAGCCCCACACAACTCCCTACTATAGATCGACTGGCTATACATTGGGGTTCCCCACACACACAACCCCTCCAAGACTGCAGACGCCTATTGTCAGTCCCATTATTTAGTGGATTCCAGAGATTGCTAGACACCTACCTGAGGTTCAGTTAATTTGCCAAAACTCAGGAAGTCATTTACTCACTAGATCACTGATTTATTATGATGGCTACTATAGGATCCAAATCAACAACCAGGAGCAACAGGTCCACAGGTCAAGGTATGGGGAAGGTACAAAACCTCCATGTCCTTGTTGAGCACACCATTCTCTCTCAAATCACATATCTTAACCCACAAGCTCTCAGTAGCCCTTTCGTCTTGGGTTTTTATGGAGGTTTCATTACGTAGGCAGGACTAATGAAATCATCTGCTACTGGCAATTGAATTCTGCTTCTACTCCCTCTCCCTTGGCAGGAAATCTTGGAGTGAGACTAAATCCCTACCCTCTATTCTTGCTGACTTCCCTGGAAACCAGGGCTACCCTCTCAGGTGGTTTCTGAAAGTTACTGTCATTAACATAACAAGAGACACCTTTAACACTAAAGTTTAAGACAGTTCCAGGGGGAGCTGATGAGCCAGAAACTGATTAAGATCAGATATGTGTGAGAAGTACATTTTAGTTATCTGAATTAGATCTATAGATATTTGTATTTTCTATAAATCGCCAGATTACACTAGATCTTCCCAGCAGAGATGCTGAATTAGACCTGAGAGGTGGGTGGCTAGAAAGCAAGAGTATTTTCTTCAAGGTCCCTGGAGGACTCTAACATGTCTCTGGACTATGAGGCACTTATTTAAGCCTTTAAAAAAACCTCCTGAAATGAATATCTGAGTACAGGTGTCCTTTTGGCTTAGTGGTTTTGTATTCCTTGGGTAAATACCCAGTAGTGGGATTACTGGATTGAATGGTAGTTCCATTTTCAGTAGCTTGCAGGTCCTCCACACAGTTTTCCATAGTGGTTGGACCAATTTGCAATCTCACCAGCAGTGTAAGTGTTCTTCTCTCTCCACACCCATGCCAGTACTTGTTGTTGCCTTTTTTTTTGGCTATGGGCCGTTCTTACTGACAAGTATGAAGCATTTGTGATAACATGGATAGACATAGAGGGAATTATATTATTAGCATAAATAGCTCAGAAAGAAAAAGGCAGAAACTATATGATCTCACCTACAGATGGGATGTAGGATTGACAGGCAAAAGGCCAGGAGAAACCCAGTGTAAACTGACAGCAGAGAGGGGGAAGGTTGTTGGAGAGGGAATGGGGGAGGGAGGGTGGGGAAAAGAAGGAGCATGAGAAGATCTACATCAAGACTCATGGGTGATGGGGTGAAGGGAGAACCCCGGGGAATGCAATGATGCAATATAAATATATGTGTGTGTATGTATACACACATACATAAATATGTAAACAACAAAATAATTAACAATTTTTTTTAAACTCCCTGAAATATATATTGGTATCTCCCTTTTGGACTCTGAGAGGGCAGAGACTTCATGTCCTTGTCACTGTTACAGCTTTAATGCTTAGTGGCCATATAATTATTGCTCAAAAATATTTGATCAATAAATGAGAAAAAGGAGGCACTGAGTACCTTCTTTTATCTTCACATGGTAAGTGACAAAAATTATAGCTTATAGCTGCTTCCAAAGTTAACATGCTGGGGGTTCCTTGATTTTTGACTATGGTCATAGTTAAAAAGAAAAATTCAAAGCAAATTCTAGGCAAAGTGCAACAAATTCATCTAGAGGTCTTGCTGGGCAGGGTGTGAATGGGGCATGGAGGCTGATTATTCCATGCCCCTCTCTCTGGGTTTACTGAGCAGGTGCTGAGGTGGGAGGGCTTTAGTTTATCAGTCTGGACAGGAATTTCTATGTCACTCCCCCTTCTGTTCTCCCAGCATGTAGTTTTGTCAGTCTGGGCAGGACGTGGAGGTTTGTGTCTGCCTTCTCCCCTCTGTCTCTCTCTGGGCTGAACTCTGGCAAGTGTTTCTAGGGTCCTGGATAGAGATGGCTGTTTAATTTTCTTTAGGCATTGCCTTCCCTGCTCAAACTGCCCAACAAATGCTCTTAAGTTATGATTATAGTTTTTGGCTATACCCTTGTCAAAAGCAAGGTAGGGGAGCAGTGAGAATGGAAAGGAAGGTGATATCGAAGATAGATTTTTCTTATTTCACAACTTCTGAGATTTTGAAAAAAAAGAAAAGGTATTTCTTTGTTAAAATGGGTTAGAATTGATAGTGAAGATGTTCCAGGAATAACTGGTGAGACTGTATTCTTTAGGAGCAGAATTATGTTTAAGGAGAGGGTTAGTAATTTTGTTTCCCCTGACAGAATTGATCCATACTATATTTTAGGACAAAAACAAAGTTTTCTGTCAAAATTCTGTTTTATAGTAATTGAACCACAATTCATTTCTAAAACAGCATAGATTTATGCCTTTTGAGATGAAAGTATACACCACAAAACATGTCTTGACATTTCATATATTATCATGTGGTTAGCCTCGACTTTTAGACTTTAGTTATCTTAATGATAGTTTTTTCCATAAAACACTGTGTGTGAATATGAATGTGGGTCTTTGAATGTATGAGAGAAAAAGAAAGATTATGGAAAAAAGTATAAAGGAATTACATTAAAACTAAATAATCTAATATTCAAATACCTTTTGTTAAAGCCTGAAAGCTTTATTTCCTCCCTAAATTTGCATACTTAATCTCTAGCCCTCAGAGTGGTTGAAATTGGTGATGGGGGTCTGAGGAAGTAATTAAGGTTAAATGAGGTAGAAAGGATGAGATCCTGACCAGTGGAATTAGTGTTCTTACAGGAGGAGATACCAGAAACTTGCTCTCTCTCCACAATGATGCTTGCAGGAGAGGCCTTGTGCGGGCATAAGGAGAAGTCAGCCATATCTGCAAGCCAGAAAGAGAATCGTGATTAGAAACTGTATTGTGCCCTCCACAAGAGTGATAAGGGTTTAATAATGAAGATTCACTAGGAAATCACACAATTAAACAAAAGCAAAACAAGAAACCCAATCATAAAATGGGGTGAAGAACTAAAACGAAATCTCTGCAAAGAGGAAATACAAATGGCCAACAGGCACATGAAAAATTGCTCAACGTCACTAGCAATAAGGGAAATGCAAATCAAAACCACAATGAGATACCACTTTACACCAGTAAGAATGGCCCTTATCCATAAAACCGGCAACAAGTGCTGGAGAGAAGGGGACACTGTTATACTGTTGGTGGGAATATGAACTGGTCCAACCTCTATGGAAAGCTGTATGGAGGGCCCTCAAATTAATGCAGATGGACCTACCATTTGACCCAGCAATTGCTCTCTTGGGAATTTACCCAAAGGAGACTTCAATGTGGGTACAAAGGGACACCTGTACTTGGATGTTTATTGCAGCATTATTTATAATTGCAATGACATGAAGCAACTGAAATGTCCAAAAACAGATGAGTGGATGAAAAAAATGACAAATTGAATGACTTTATGATAACATGAATGGACTTAGAAGAATTCATATTAGCAGAAACAAGTCAAAAAGAAAAAAAAACAGAAACCAATTGGTTTCACTACTATATGGGACATGGGAAAGATAAAAATCCATGAAGAAAAGTCAAAACAAGCCAACAGCCAAACTGAAGGACACAACCTGGGAGGGGAGTGGTGGGACAGGGTGGGAATGGTCGGGGGGGGGTGAACCCCAGAGATCACAGAGATGTGAAATTTATATATAAATAAATTAATAAAAAAACTACAAATTGGAAACTTAATTTTGAACTTCTAGCCTCTAGAACTTCTTGAAAATGCATTTCTGTTGTTTGACTCACCATCTGTGGATTTTATTATGCCAGTTCTAGCCGACTAATAGCAGATCCTTTGGAAGAGGTTAGGTGTCTGTAAAGGCAGGAAAATGTCATTTTGTTTCAGAATTTCCAGTCTCTAGTACTATGCCAAAATCTTTTATTGAAGTTCATTACCAAGATATTAATTGGAGAAAAATTTCATAAAGCAGCGTGGAATTTCTATGAAACCATTTTTTCTTTGTAGATAAAAGGGCAGATTAGTCCCATCTAACCCGAACCTCTTAAACAAGTAGAATAGTCCAGAAAAAAATATGTACATCTGAAGAAAACTTTAGTTGGGTGGAATTGTTTCTCATGGTAGCATAGATATGTGTTTGTTAGGCTTAGAGGACTTTTCAAATAATACAATTAAAAAATAATTAACATAGTATGTACATGCTTAAAATAGTATCACTTATCAAAACTTCTTAATTTAGTCCTTCAACCTTTTCTTGTGACTATATTGTATTCCATTTTTGTCTTTAATAAGTCTGACGTTCCAATCTTTAATTTTTTCATACTGGAAACTTTAAAAAAATGGTTACATACTCAGGTTTTGTTGAAATTTATACTTCTAGGGAGTATATAAAAGAACATGAAAGGCTTTTTTTCCTATTAAAACAACAAGAAAAACCTCAGGAGGGAAATGTGTTTCCTACGGGGTGTTGGAAAGGTGAAGTTCATACTTGCTTGGTTAAAACTGAATTCCAGGCCAGGCACAGTGGCTCGTGCCTGTAAGCTTCAGCCTATGAAGCAGCCGGGGCTAGGGATCGTGGTTCAAGTCCCGCCTGGGGCCCATAGCGAGACCTAGTTCCAAAAAAATAGCTGGACCTGGTGGCGCGCGCCTGTAATCCCAGCTACCTGGGAAGCTGAGACTGGGGATTGCTTGAGTCTGTGGTACCCCGGGCAACAAGAGCCTGCGGTTCCACAGGCAAAAATAGCGAGACCTAGTCTCAAAAAAAAAAAAAAAAAAAAAAAAAAAAAAAAAAAAAAAAAAAAAAAAAAAAAAAAAAAAAAGTCTGTTTGGAAACAGACAGAGTCATGGCAGCTTCTGTACCTGGGCATCTTCCTCAGTTGGATAGGTAGGTTTGATAAAGAAAGAGAACTTTACAGGTTCAAGCAGGTAAAACTGGACCTTGAACCAAGTGAAGTTGTCAAGATGCATTAAGGTCTAAAAAGTCCCAAATTTTGGAAAGATTACTGAGCTCAGCAATTCTTTCCCCTCTTTTGACTGTTCCCCATCACAAGTTTTGCTGATAAAGTAATGCTGGAGAGAGAGCTAGCAAACAGAGAAATTTCTTGGTCCTATGCATTCCTGTGGTATTTGGATTCCTGATCTGTGCCTGGAGATGAATCCAAAGATTCAAAATACTCCACAAATATCTGAAATTGCAGCCAATCTTCTTGAGACTCAGCTACTGGAAACATAAAAATAAACTGTGACTCAGGAGATTGGGAGTTGGGTTAATTACAGGTGATTCCAATCTAGTTAAAGCTGCAACCCAAGATGCAGTTCAATTGGACTCTAACAGAAATATGAGTTATAAGCTCCTCACACTAACTGCTAACTAGAGAAGATGGCATTATATATTGTTAGTCAAAATAAAATAAAACAATACTAACTGTTAGATTTCAGTCATCATTTTCTTTTATATACAATATCTGGAATATAATAGTAATTTATGAAGCTTACTAATAAACAGAAAGTAGAAAAAAAGAAATAGAAAGTGGAATCTATAATAAAAGGAAAAGATAGTTCATAGAAAGAGACCTGCAGATTACCCCATTATTGGAATTAATAGACAGAACTTTAAAACAATTACCAGATAATGATTTTAAAATTTGTGGGAAAAGATGGATAGAATGGATGAGAAGATTAAGAAGATTTCAGATGAGATATGGAAAACTCTGAAAAAGAACAAAATGGAAATTCTAGCAAAATACAAGATCTGAGTAAAAAAATACATTAGATGAGGATAGCAATTAAATGCTACAGAAGTAAGGATTCATGGCCTTGAAGACAGAAAATGGATTTATCTATATAAATATCAGGTAAAGTACACCTTAAGGCAAGAAACATCAAATGATGTTAGGAGTTGCATGTAGAATGAAGAAGAAATTGAGACAGAAGAGATTGACAGCTATCTGTGAGGCTAACCCACAGAACGGAGATCCTAGGAAGCATGTCCAGGTCTGACTTTAATGAAGTCGAGATGCCACTTATATACCCCAGCCAGGAAATGTTACAATGATGTAATGAGGAAGTAGCAAAGTGACATGCAACAGGCCGGATGCAGGGATGCGCGATAACAGGAGAATTTACTTTTGGGGCAACAGACATTACTAATAGGTCATATGTCTCTTGGGACATTCCAAAGCAGTTAAGAAGCTGGGTTACAGGTGAGAGATGTGCTATTGACCACCCTCTAGTGTGCCAAAGGGGGCTAGAGAGAGGTAGGAGGTGTTCCTCGTATCTGAAGCGCCATCTCTCTACCTGCTTCCGTATGCCACAAAATGATAGACATTTCAGAATGATAAAAACAGCAAATCAAGTGGACAGTAATTCTAAATGTGAATGAATCTCAAAATATGTGAGGCAAAAATGTATAGAAATAAAGAAGCCACAAAACAACTGGAGTTCTTAATACACCTTAGTAATTGATAAGTAAACAGAAAAAAAATGAGAAAAGAATAGAAAGTCTGAACCATCATATCAACCATATTAACTTAATTGATATTCATTTAACACTGCATTACACTATTTTAGAATATTCATTCTTTTCAAGTGCCCTTAGAATACTTACTGAGATGGAACTCATGATGAACCATAAAGAGTCTCAATGGAATTCAGAACAAACTTTTACAGAATATATTCTTGGAACACAGTAGAAAACAATGACACAGGATATCTAGAAAAATCTCCATATATCTGAAAATTAAACTACATAATTCAGAGAAAAAATCACAAGGGCAAGAAGAAAATATTTTTACGAAATTATATAAAAACATGTATGAGAACATGTGGTCTGGAGTAATGTGCCACTTAAAAAGCAATCTATATATTTAAAGACTTGCATTCAAAAAAACCACAAAACTTTGAAAATCAGTCCCATTATCTTCCACCTTAAGGAGCTATTTTAAAATTTGCTTTAAAAAGACCAACTATTTAGAAAGAAGAAAATAACAAAGCAGAAATCAGTGAAAGGAATTAGGAGAATCAACAAAGCTAAAAGTTGTTTTTTTTTATAACAATTCATAATATTTATAAGCCCTTAACAATATTGGCTAAGACAAAAGAGAAAACAATTTGCCAATACTAGAGTGAAAAGGGGACATATTTAGAGGTCCTACCAGCAATAAGATGACATCAAGGAATATTATGCTTTCAGTGTTATGTCAGAAAATCCAGTGACTTGGATAAAATCACCAAACTAACCACACAAAAGATAAATCACCAAGCTGAACACACAAGATAAAAAAACAAATGAACACATTTGACAAAAATTATATTTAAAATTAAAAACTTTGCTGTAAAGAAAATCACAGGCCCAGGTGATGTCATTGGGGACTCCTCTCAAATTTTTAGGGAACTCTACATAGATATGATATTCAATAGAGATTGCTATTATTACTATCAATATGGTTTTCATAGACCATCTCTCAATTTTCAGCATCTATTTTAAAGCAAAGAGAATAGAAGTTTGCATAGCCTTCTAGAAAAATGTCTGAATTTAAGGGGAGGTTAGTTGGTGAGCCTTTCTTTTCTACCTGTGTTTTTTTGACTTTGAAATGGCCTATAGTGTTTGCAAAATTGTACATTTCTGTCATCCTTCACTGTAATCTCTTCTGACCTTTTTTTATACAAGACCAACTCTTCTCTGGGACTTGAGAAGAAGATCTGTGAAGCAGGGCGATGAAAATCTTTTCAAGATCCTATCCTGCCTGGTTTCCTGGTAATCTTTTAATAACCACTAAAACTTTGTTTTCCTGTTACTTCAGTTCTTTTGTATAAATCCTTCCTAGAGAATGACAAGGAATTGTTCAGATTAAGTGTTTCCTGCCTTAATTTGGTTTCATATAATGGTCTGAGATTAAAATTTATATAGCAAATGGAAAGTTTGTAAGCAATCATAGTAATGGCTTGAGGAAGCTTTCCTTTTTATCTGTCCTTTCTCAGAAGTACTAAGAGCCAGATAGACTAAATTCTTCAGAAGCTTACTTTATCACCGCTGTTTGATGTAGTTCCAGTCACATAGAAACAGGAGACACTTTGAGTTGAAGTGTCTGAGGTTGCATTTCAGAGATCCCAAGAAATCTTCCTATCTACAAAAGAGCAGTCAGAATCAGAAGTATTGAGTGACTTCACCACTGACTAAGCGATGAGAGGCTCTCTGCTCTGGACTCCTCTTCTATTTATCCATGCTGATTTCTTCACTTATTTTCACTGGATTTTTTCAATTTCAATATATCTGGTCTCTGTACAGGAAATTTTTCTGATGGACTATTGTATCACAGTATATCAGAGTATAGAATGAGTTGTGCAACAGAGAAACTCTAAAATATAGTAAATAAGATAGAAGAATCTTTCTCTGGTATCATAGTCCAAAGGTAGGCTGAGTAAATGATGAGTAAATGGTTCTCTTCTGCAAAATTATCTTCTATTTCTCCATCATTTCCTACAGCAAGGGTCTTAACCTTAGATTCTTATCCTACAGCAAGGGCCCCTGGAGAGGCCATGGATAAGAACTTTTTCTTTCTTGCTTGAATGTAGGTAATAAACAACAGTGATAGCAGTATTTGTGCCTTTGTAAGTAGAAGTTATAGGTAATTTTATATCATACTCTTTTGCTTTATATATCACTACTCTAAAACTAAGAGTAAACTTTCAGAGTTTATTATTTGATGAGTTAATAAATACAAATGGTATAGTAAACCTTTAGATTATTTCAGGAATTGCATTTAAATGTATTTTCCTATTTAACCTTATGCCTTCAGTTTTTTGCATTTTCTAACTACTATTGAGAAAGGCTCAGTAAGTTTTATCAGATTCCAAAGAGGTCCATGGCACAAAATAGATTAACATTTCTAGTCTGAGATATTCTCATGGTGGTCAATATGGAATCTTGCTTCTCTATTCCACATCATTTCCTTCTAGTCAGAAAGAAGGAAGAAAGAGGCAACAGGGTCCAGAATTTTCTTGATAAGAAAATGCAATCTTTTCTGCTCCTATGATGCCAGTGATGATTTGATCAAATGGCCACATATAGCTGCAGGGGACATGGGATTTATCATGCCCAGCAAGGGGCCATGTGCCTGCTCATTATGGTGGTGGTAGCAGTAATGACACAGTAAATGAAGAGGAGGCCATAAATTAGGTGACGAGTGACCATTTCTACTACTCCTACATAATTCTTCTTGGATTCTAAAAATGTTTTGCTGATGCTTTAGTAAAACATGATTTGTCCTGATGTGGGGGGTAAGCTCATTTCTAGTTATATTTGGAGTGTTTATATATATATATTCACAAGGAATTGGTCTATAAGATTTTCTGATTGATCATTGCATTGGTGGACTAGAAAAGTAATGAAAATGTAGAAGGAGCTTTTCTTACTCCAAAATTGTTGAATGGTAAGATCAAACAAATGTAGATAACTACAACTAACTTCAGTGATAAAAACATCTGAGGTCACTCCATCTTGTGGAAGTTCTTTATATAGAGTTAAAAAGCTTTATATATATTTATTTTTAAATTTTGGTGTGAACATATCTTCAATTTGTACTGTTACAGACAAGATGTTGGGGACTTAGTACAGCAAAATTAATCTTATGGATTTCTTACCTTTAAGAAGCTCAGAATCTTGTTTGAATGTGGGTATGTATGCATCAATGTGTATGTGTGTAGGGAGGAGAGTGGCACATGTAAATAAATTACTTTTAAGTGTGATTGTTGCCAGTATAAAGAAATAATAATGGTGTATTGTAGGCAGAAAGAAGATAGAAGAAAATAGTATCAAGTAAGAAAGAAGCTAAAGTTACTATTTTTATTATCATACATGTAACCAATAAGTCTTTCGTTAGTGTATGACAGTGGGGCATCCTGGGACCCCCAAACTTACACACCTTAAAGGGGTCCAGTCATCGGTGCATGCAATGACAAAAAAGACTGTTAGTGTGAGAGAACATAAAGAGAATTAATGTCCATGGAGAGAGAAAAGAAAGAGAAAGGCTATTCTGATTAGAACACCCAAATTATCGTTCCGTCATGGACAAATCCCCAACCAAACAGGGTTGACCTGAAGGGAAGAGACTGAGGTGTAAAAACTTGCTACAAATTTAAGGCACTTTTGTGTGGAGAAACTTCAGACAGGAAATCTGAAGCAGATCCCAGAAAGTTAGGACCAAAGGAGCAAAATAAAAATACAAATCAGATAATGGTGGCCATTACTAACCTCCCTATGGGTCTTTTACCCACTTGTCTCTTCTAAATGTCTCTAGATGGCCCTCCTCCATGTGTCATGTCTCCTTCCATGTCCCCCAAGTCCCTGGTGCAAGTCCAAAGTCAAGAAGCAAACACGCCCTTCTCCCTTTTTCTCCATATGTTTCCCTGAGCCCTTCTACCTTCCATGTTATATAGCATCCCCTGGCCAATCAGCTCTCCCCTCATCATGCATGGGTTGGGAACATAGCACCTTGTTCTTTTGTTGTTCTTTTATGGCCATACCTCTAACAGTTGGTCATTGAGAATGATCTGTTTTCACCCCTCCCACCTACCTTGATCTGGAGCAATTAGCATACATTTTACAATTTTTTAAAATGATGTTCTATCATAACACAAACCAGTAATGTTAACTTTACAGATTATTTTGTAAGGGGTGAGAAAAATTAAATTTAAATAGTTCATTGTTATTTCACTTCAAATTATTTCACTCCAATACTATTTCATTTCATACACTCCCCTTCCATGTGTTTTCTGTCTCTTCAGCCCTGTGAAGTCCAATGGGGTTCATTTCTGCTCTTCCTGCAGACATCATCTAGCTATTCTCCTCTGATTTACTTTGCACTGAAATCTGCAACTCCCTCTCCCTTTGCCACAACCTGTCTTTCTTGTGCAAATAGACTTGGTTACACCCAGCAACTGCAAACTATTCAACAACATCCAATGTTCAGTAGTGACTTTTTAAATACAGAAAAGGCCATTTTTACACTGTATTGAAATCATCAATATTTTAAAATTTGCTGCTAAGTCCAGAACTTTATAGAACATTGTTTGCTTTAATTAAGTGATCAAATGTCTAAAGCAAGGATTTTTTTCTTTCCTTTTTGAATGTAATCACAAGCAACATAGTGTTGGAGGAGTAAGATGGTTATAAGTTGAACTATTTTAATGATTTCATTACTTGTGATTGAATGTACTGGTACACATCAGTGGCTTGGAGTTATAGAAGCTTCCAAAGGGGTTATTGAATTTCTTTTTTTTTTTTTTTTTATTTATATATAAATTTCACAACTTTGTAATCTCAAGGGTTTGCCTCCCCCCTCCCTCCCCTCCCTTCCCCGGTTATTGAATTTCTGATAAATACTGGAAGTAAAGGAAGGACACAAATTGAGGCAGGAAAACATCCTAGGTTATAATAAATGACCGAAATTATGCTGGAACTTTGAGGAAGTGGTGAAGATGGAGATAGAATCCAGGATCTCTCATCCCACATTATGCTTGGAGCTCATTAAAGATAATGTCACCAAACATTAATTCATTTCATTTCTAATTTGGAAGTTAGGAGGAGTATGCCTTTCTAGCTACTAGCTGACTCGGACTTTATTCCCTCCAGAATGCATGATGAGAGAGGTTGATCAGAGAAAAGAGTTCACTGGAAATGTAATATGTGAAAGGAAATGGAGACACCAGTGCTATCAATAAGTAGGGTTATTCATACTGGTACTTGGCCCAGCAGATTCATTTCCAAAGTCAGGACACCCGCCATTCCCCACCGCTTCCCATCCCCTCACCACCCATGAAGTCAGATGCTTGTGTTGGTTCACATTGCTCTAAGAGCCCTGGGTGGGCTAGCTTTGATGGTGGGGCAAGACTGATATCAGGTACTGATCTGCACAGCTGTAGATTCTGAACTAGATCAAAGTTTGTTTGATAAGACCCCCCTCCAAGCCGTTGTCTGTCACCATGCTTGATCTATAGGGTCAAAATGGTCTAGAACTTGGGAGTGTTTGTGTGTGTGTGTGTGTGTGTGTGTGTGCGTGCGCGCGCGCATGTGCATGTTATGTTTGAAAATGACTAATTGAGAACTGATCTGGAATCAGGAAAAGAGAAGGAGGGGTGGAGAGAGCAAGTTTTGACAGATTTTCATACAGTAGATAAAATGGATATAGATACAATACAGTAGATTCAAAGACAAGGGTAGATACAAAAGATATTAATATTTCTCCAGGTGTGGTAGACTAGAGGAGAGAAAGAGAAATCAGGTGTGCCTTTTAAAGAAATCTATCAGATAGCTGACTTTTTTGTTCCAAGCTGATACTTTATGTTCCAAGTATTAGCAAACCGAACTCATGTTTTCTTAAACAATGGGGTTTTATTGTAGTATGGTATAGTAGGCTTTGAAGTAAGACTACTTAAGTTTGAGGTTTAGCTTTACATTTGAGATCTGAGTAAATTATATAACATTGATGTCTCTTTTATTGTTAAATAAATTCTTTTAAATCGAATTCATTAAACCACATAGAAAAATGCTTGATTTCTAGAAAATTGTCAACAAGTGCTAACTATCAATTATAACTTTTCACTTTAGTAAAACCAGCCTCTGGAAACCTATGAAATTAGTTTATAGAAATCCACTAGGCTGGAAGAAATAAAATATTTTACTTTGTCATTGTTTGGCATATTTAGCATTTTAAATCATTATATCACAGTGCTAACTATGATATTCTCATGAAATTATGTGTGCATGTATGAGTCACAACATTTGAGACCTAGAACTAACTGCATGGGTAGTCACTTTAATTGCACATGAACCTACCAAATGTTTAAATTATGATGATGATTAAACACAGAAAAGCTGCAGTCATCAAAACCTGCACCTTAATTGACTGTACTGGAAGAAAAATTGGATAGTGGTATAAAAGAATGCTGGTGAGGACCATGCTTCTCTCACTTCGACCTATGCTTTTTAATTTTTAAATGTCCCAGCTGCAAAGCCCAGAGGCTTTTGGGGGGTGACCCTCAGTTTGCTACCACATAGGTGGGGTGAGAACCCTGGGAATTTCTCTGACTGCTGGTTAACACACTTAACATGCGTTTCATATACTGACATATGTTTCAATCCCTTAAGCCGGTAAGTAGGGGAGAGGAAAAAGAGCACAGACCAAAACTGAAGAGAAAAGAAAGTGGGAAATGGAAAAATAATATTCCTGAAATAATTTTCCTGGTCTAAATACTTTTCAGGAAGTTTAGAATATTATCCTCTCATTAACTCTAATTTGAAAAGATTCCTATCCCCATTTTTAACAGAACTTGTTGGTTCTTCTCTAACAAAACTCTTTCCCTCCTCGTTTCCATTAGGAGAGTCACTGTTGGGGGTATGTCTATCTTCCTCAGATGACAGGTCCTTCCCATGTCCCAATACCTGAGTGGGACCTGAGTGGTATAGATAATCAGTTTCCATTATCCTTGACAAAGATTGTTTAGACATGAATGAGATAAAATTGGAGACAATGGAAGGTGAAGGGAAAATTGCTGGGAAGATTATAAGAAAGATTTCTTCTTTAAGAGACCCCAAAGGGATATAGGTTTCCTGTTACATGGTTGTGACTGCACAGGGTATCTGAAAGTGCGGGAGCTATCTCATGATCATAAAAGAGGGTTTAAGCTGTCATAGGCCAGAAGCCATTAATTACTCTAAAGACATCATGTCTTTTGGTTGAAGCATTTACTCAGGAAGAGGCCTGATCTTTGCATTGAATTACTTTGATGGACAGGAAAGAAATTGTATTGATCTTAGCTTCAAGCTGACTGGATTATTGTATTGATACTACACACAGTATATATTGATTAAGGCTCTCCAGAGAACACAGCCTGGAGAATATGTCTAGGTATATATACATCTACATATGTATTAGAAAGAACTGGCTCATGGAATTACGGAGACTAAGACTAGGGATTTAGGAAAGTCAGTGTGTAATTCAGTCTGAGAACTAGGGTCGTCAGGTAGCTGATGTTGTTTCCAATCTCAGGGTCAGAGAAGATATTCTGGTTCAGTCAGTGAGACAGGAAAAATGGAAGAAATGGAGTGAATTCCTCTTTCATTGAGGTTTGTTCTATTCACCCATCAACAGATTGGCTATTGTCTTGGTAGTTCAGCTGGAACAGCTCTTCTGATCTTAGTTAGGCATCCTCATGCATGAGTGGGTTATCTTGTTTTGGGGTTCCTTGGTTCTTAACTCTGGTGATGAAAGAATTCAAAGCCAATGAGCAAAGCAAGTTTATTTAGTGATTGTATGCTCAGGACAGATTCTTAACAGGCAGAGTCCACAGAAGAACAATTGCACCAAATGGCAGGGGGATTCCTGGCTTATGGGATGCAGGAGGTTGCTCATTCTGGCCCTTTCTGAAGTTTACTACATAGAAATTCTGGGGTATTGATTTATTGGTCCAGGAAGGAGTTTCTAAGTCACTGTCTCTTCTACTATGCTCCTAAGGTATAGTTTTACCAGCGCCAGAAAGTTGGGGTGGGAGTCTGACTTCCCTTTTGGTGCTTTTTGCTCCTCAGTTTTGCTCCTCAGCTTTCCTTTAAGTTGTAGTGGGAGACTGCCTCCACTCTGATTGTCTTCTTCCCTCTGAGTGCTTCTTGGCTCTCCCCAGGATTTATCAGCTGTGGGAATATTTTCTGGGGACCTGGATTTGTTGGTCACTAATTTCCTCTAGGCATCATCCTCCCTGCTCTAACACGCAGCAATCTAATCCAGATAACTGGTTGATTCAACCATCTGTTGTGCTTTTGTAGATTGGTTACCTCTTACCACTGTGCCATTTCATTTTCCTTATAGCAGTGGATCCATGTGGGCCAGTTCTCCCCTTGGTAATGGAGAATGATCTAAGAAAATGAAAACACACAAAGTTGCTTTAAGTCTTGGCTCAGATCTCTTCTGCCCATATTCCTTTGGGCAAAACAAGTCATATACGGCTGAGTTTAAAGTCTATGGTGGGGAAACACACTTCGTATTTTGCGAGAGGAATTGCAAAGGAACAAAGGGAAAAAGTGAATACAGAGGGGTAAAACACTTCCGTCCACCAGAGCAACAAACTGCAATTGCAGTCCTCTGTTTTACATCTCAAGAACACTATTCTGACAAGAGGTTCCAGAGACTTCACCAAAGTGCCAGAGGTTTCCATGACATGAAAGGTTTTAAAACTCTGATGTACATTCTCATTATCATCTAACTTTTTTAAAAGATAGACTCCTTGGGGAAAAAACAAAAACAAAAAAAATCCAAAAGACATGTTTTGGCTGTTCTGTGGACTGTTGAGCCAAGGTTGTAGGTCAGACGCTATCCTGTAAGTGGGAACATGGCTTGTGTCCTCATTGGCTGCCATGACAACATGATACCACTCACCCCCCCCCCCCCACCAAGGGGAAAGTTTATCTAGAAAGGATGAGAACAGTAGATACTTCTTGGTCTTCTGACACTCCCACAGAGAGATTCTTTCGCAGAGATAAGCTTTGAAAAATTGGGTCTTTTTAAAGAAATGGGACAATTTTCATTTTATAGATCTACTTTCTCTCAATCTTTCAACTGAGTAGGTTTTCCTAGGAGACTCTGTCATTCTTCACTCTTCACTCTTAAGCCTCCAAGAAGATGTCACTGAGAGATTGCAATTCAATTTCCTATAGAGTTGAGACTCAGCCTCCACAGTCCTCAAAACAGGGCTCCTGGCAGCAGCCAATGCTAATTGTGGAGGGCTGGCACACTAGATAAAACTACTTGCTACCCCTGCTTCAGACTTTCCCTAATTTCCTTTCTAAAGGAAATACACCGGATGATGTTGCGCTCATTTTCTGAGGTGCAGCCTTGGCTGAGGTATGATGCTTATTAATTGGTCAGTGTGGTTTCCCTTTCAGGTAATTTGTTTCTATTTAAATGCCCCTAATATTAGACCTTTTTAGTCAAGTGAAGAGAAAAAGAGCATAGCATGTCAAAAAGAGAATAGGATATGACTTACCAGAATTTTCATAAATGTTAATTCCGATGTTGATCCTGATTTCCTGGTACTGACACAAATATCCACAAAAGTTTAAGATGTGAACCTCTTCTTTAAGAAGTTTTTATTTGTGTAAGTAAAACGATATGGGCCAAGCTTTCATTCTTCTACAAATACAGTTATGTTGTAGGCAGCAATCAGGCCAATGTAGCTGATTTTAAATTGAGAGAGAAAAGAATAAGGCAATTAGTTATCTGCTGTGTTGTCCACACAATCACCACAATCTCCACAGCAGCTGAGTTTTTTTCACTGAACCCTTTTGGGTCTTGGAAGGCAGATGAAATACTTGCTGCCCAGCAACTTGAAGATGGAAAACACATCTTTTGATTAATTAAAAGCAAAAGGTTGGAACGACTTACCTTTCCATTCTTTAATTAACGAAGCCCACAGGCCACATGAGGAAGTAATAACACTCATTATGTTGTGATGAAGGACTGTGATGATGAGTTAAGTCAGACGGGACTGCAGGCATGATTCCCTTCAAGGCTTCCCCAAGATGTTGCCCGAATGTCGACAGATCCTTACTTGTTGAGGAATTCTCTCTCACCAGTCTCAGCACATGCTTCTTCAGAGTACATTTCCTTTTGCAAGGGAAAGAAGAGCCTTGAAACAAAGGGTTATATTTTAATTAAGCCTAGGCATCCTTTCTGGAATTTCCTTTATTGAAAGAACACCTCCTTTGATTTGTATCTGTTTGTGTTAGACTTTGGAACAAAAAAAGATTGATCCCTTCCAGGCAGAACTGTCCCATCTGAATGATCAAAAGCGATGTCAGCTGACTTACAAACCAACAAATTATTTTCTTATTGTCCCTTAAATCTCCCAGGAAGCACTTTTTGAAGATAGTCTCCATTCCTCAGGCTTTGCTCACCATTCTTCATGCCTGTGGGTGGTCTCAAGGAATTTGAAGAAAAGACAAACATTCATTCTACCTGCAGGTAGAAGCCCCCACACTTCCTTCTAACTTCCTTCAGAACTCCTAGCTCTGGTATTTGTGCTTGGACTCCGAGAGGTTTCCTGTGTTGCTAACTGGCTGCTAAAATTTTTAGTCAAATGGCTTCCCACTCATGAGCAAAGTGAGCATTGAAACGTATTCGCTGTCCATCCAACAACAGTCATATCAGTTATAACTCTGTCTTCAGAAAGCATATGAAAGAATGAAACAGCAGATTCACTGTCTTTAGTTCCACTCTCTAAAGAAAAGAAGAAATAACTCACAATGCATGTCAAGATTTTTGCCCTTTCTTACATTATTGGAGATTAAGTTCTGTACCCCCATTGTCTTTACGATCAGATATGATAATGGTTTTTCAATGGATTTCTTTCTCCCAGAAAGGAAATACAGGCCTTTATAAGTCTTTTTAATGATCTTTTGGAAAACTCCAAATTAAGCAGCAACTGGATTTCCTAGCAGTCCAACAAATACACTTTTTTTTTATGACTCCCTAATGGAATGCTTATGTAAAAATCCTTACTTCTTCACATGCAAATTTTCACTCACCAAGTCTGATTTTATAACAGAAGTCACCCTTTTAAGTGAAACGACTTCTAAACTAGCTTTTAAATTTCCATTCCTGCTTTTAAAAAATGGAGTGATGGAGTCTTTGTGCAAGATTTAGAAAATTTTGTGGCTAACTTTGCATGCCACGTTTCAGCAAGCTGTAAATTTTATGGCTCTAGAAATACAGTGTTAGCCCTGGAAAAGGCTGAGCCCTCTCTGATTATAGTGGCACAAATAGCAGTGCTATAATCTCTATCACTGAAATGTCTCCTCCTGCTAAAACCTTGAACAGCCTCTGAATTGTAGGATATTTTAAAATTAGCTGAACAAAACCATCCCAAATTCCATGGAGTCAATGCCTGTTTTCACCAAGTTGGTTACAGTGAAGGTGTGGAAACCTTCCAAATATACTTCCTTTAGATCTGAAAATATTCTGGTAGGATATGAGAAGCCCCATCTCCAAAAATAGGCAGGTGAAATCTGAACCTCAAAATCCCTTTCAATCTGATATCTGCTGTGCATTTGTGAGGCTAGGTTAATACTAACCTCTCTATACACTACCACTCTTTTTCTCCATATCCCCACCAACACTTGTTGTTGCCTTTTTTTTTTAATATGGGCTATTCTTACTGGTGTAAGGTGGTATCACACGTATGTACACACACACACATATATATATATATATATATGTGTGTGTGTGTGTGCAATCAATTAAAAAGAATAAACTACCATTCTTGCTTGGCCTTTTGTGATCATATCTTATCTGGTCTTTTCAAATTCACTCTGAAACTTCTCTGGTCTTTTCTCTCATAGCATCCAGAGTAATCATTTCAAAACAGTCATCTGATGGTGTCTCTGAGTAGTTGGGTACTCTGACAAGCATATGCCAAGACAAGATTAGGTCTGCGTTAATATTTCTGCTATATTCTCTCATTGGCTGGGAGCAGCCATGCAGTGTAGACATGGTAGTAGAGTCAGAACATAGCCCGTGGACTATGTGTCAATTCCTCCCTCCATAGCAGGCATGCTAAGAGATGCATTTTCATGGCCGTCACCACAGTTGTATTTTGGAGACTTCTACTCCTTTTCAAACATCATCTCTGGAGCTTGACCAAGAAAACAATCTCAATGAACTTGATCTGCAAATTGACTTAAAAAACAGGTTTCCTTTAGGATTAGATTGTCACCATTAAGTACTCAAAGACATAAATGATGGAACCAACTCTGGTTTGTGATAGTTGTCATAGTTTATGATAGTTGATTTTATAGGTCAACTTGCAGAGGCACAGGATACTCAGATATTTGGTTAAACATTATTTTGTATGTCTATGTGCATGTTTCCACATGAGATAAACACTTGAACTAGTAGCCTGAATGAGGCAGATTGTCCTCCCTTGTTGTGGATGGGCCACCTATCCTCATCCACCAAAGACCTGAATGGAACCAAAAAACTTAGAGATTACTTTCTCCCTCTGAGAGCTAAGCTGGGGTGTAAGCCTCTGCCTGCCTGTGACCTAGAATTGACACCACTGGTGCTCCTAGTGTTCATGCCTTCAGACTCAAACTGCTCTGGCACTGGCTTCTTAGACCTGCAACTTGGCAGACTGTGGGGCTTCTTAGTCTCCTTCATCACTTGAACCAGTTCCTTCTGATAAATCTTTTGTGCCAGCGTACATTTGCTGTTGGTTTTGTTTCTCTGAAGAATGCTCCCTACTACACTCATTCTTAAAAGTAGTGATGTTCTGTATTTCTTCCAATAAAACTTCAGACTATATCTCTGGTGAGGCTCAACCTTATCCTCTCTGCTTCAGCTAATTGGCAATGTTTCAATTCTTGGAACTCCTTCTCTATCTGAGGTTTTTGCATATCTTGTTTTCTTTGACCAGAATACTTCCCTCTCTATCCCTCAAATAATGAATAAGATCTGATCTGCCTTCAGTAAGCGTTCAGTTTTAACTGTTGGCTTTAATATTAACTGCATGTTAGAATCATATGGAGAGCATAAAAAGTTCTGATATCTAGGCCACACACTAAATAAATTGTATACACTAGGGGCATCAGACTTTAGTAGCTTTAAAATAAGGGCATTGCAGGGAAAAGTATGATCATAAGTCAATGAATCATATGACTATTTGTTCCTGTAGAAAGTTAAAGAGAATAGTTTGTGTGATGCTAACTATGTTTGGGAAGCTTTTTCTGAGGCTCTGAAATTTGAGCTGAGGTAAAAGGGTTAACAGGTTTGGAGTAATCAGACACACAATGAAGTGTATATGTGGAAAGCATATAGTGCACTAGGTGAACCACTATAGAGGCATTTTCATAAGGGGGAGGGACAGAAACATCACAGTGTATTGAATGAATGCCATTCCCCCACTCCCACTTATATGCTGTGAGTTCTGAGTGTACTAACCAAACTTCCTGAGCAGGGGAACTGGGGCGTAAGGGGTGATGGGGCAGGACTAAAGCTGCCATACTTGACTTAGAACTGAACACACAGGAACTAGGGTCCTCTCTCCTCCTTTCTGTGCCCTGACTCGCATCCTGGTGCTACAGCAAAGGAGACTTGGAGTAGAGACTCATGGGTAGAAGACACATAGCAGGCTGTCTTTGGCAGAGACAATGACAGCTCTTACCTTCCTTTGTACTTTTATTTTGTTCCTTTTGTCCCAAAATTGCCTTCTTCCTTTCACCTTTTTCTTACAGTTCCTGCTAGGAAATGCCTCAGACTTGTGACCAGTTGTTGGCCTCAGCACCTCTGTTTCAGGCCAACTCTATTTGGCTGGGCATTTGCCCAGGAGGGGATGGATAATTTGGGATGTTTTATTGGGAAAGTATTATTAGTAATATCCTCTCTTCTTTCCCTCCTCTACGCACACTAATGATATTAAAGATCCTACTACACTGGGAGTCTGTTTTACCTTAGTGCATTGAATGACCAGACCCCTTTATAGTGTGTGAGTTTGGGGGTTCCTACCTACCCTTTGTTCACATACTAACAAACTGGGTAGGTGAGAAGAGCAGATTATTAAAGTTCTTGTAATATTGAGATTTATTTTGCATCCCAACATGTGAACTATTCTAGAAAATGTTCCATGTGAACTTGAGACTAATTCTGCTGTTTTTTACATACAATGTACTGTATATGTGTACTGTATATATCTACTGCATTTATATGTATAGACTAAACACACACACACACACATATATATATATATATATATATTTGATATCCATCTGGTCTAATATGTCATTTAAGATCCAAGTTTCCTTGTCTTACAGTCCAAAGCTGTCAGAATGGTTTGTAGGATTTTTTCACCAATGGTTGGGTGCTGTTCATGTCACTGTTACTACTTTGGGACCCAGTGATCTATTCACAGGTCTGTTAAGGATTACATTTTCCTTGTTTTTCTTGTACTCACTTCCCTCTAACCCTCAATGCCCAAGCTCATGCCTAGTTTGCTAGATCATAAGGTTGGGTTGCCAGGTGTTAGGGATAGCCTCTCTACTCCCTAGGAAAAAGTTTCACAACTTACAGATCTCTTTTCAGTTGTGCCTTGTTGCCCCCTTCAGTGAATCTTTCTTGAGGAAAGTGTCTCTCCTATCTACTTTTTGGTCCTTTTTTGAGGAAAGTCTATTCGCTTGGCCTTTAGGTTCTACTTTTATGTGGATTAGTTCACATTTAGTTGTAGGTTTATTTTGTTCATAGGAAATAAGCATAAGTTCTCCCTATTCTGCTATCTTGAATCTGTCTCACTCTTATTTTCCTCCTCTTCATCATCCCATTTTACACTAACCAGGCCTCTTTTTGTGCGTTATTTCAGGATTCCCATTGTGTTATCCCATTTCCTGTATGTCTATTGGGAAAGGTATGTGAGCCATTCACTCTGGGCATATCATGAGCATTATCAAATGACTATGCTAAAAGGTTTCATGAAAAGGAGTGCATTTCACATCAGATTGAATGAAACATTTGCTCCCCTATCTGAAATTGAAATGAAACACACTGGTTTCTCAATGATTTTGAGCTCCTATTTTGAAATATTGCCTATGAATGTTAGAAGGACTCCCACTACTGGGGAGCCACTATCTCTAACTGGCCATAAATCTTGCATGATGGATAAATAGAAATTGAAGGGGAGGGACAACATAGAAAAGAAATAAAGAGTTCAAATAGGTCAGAAAAATTTGGTCCAGAAAATTCACAAATCTTAAATTATATAAATCAAAAGAAAGGAAATATTGTTTCAACACATAATGGACTGATTGAGAGGGAACCTCAAAAACAATTGAATGTCAAGCATTTTATAAAATTTGTCTTCACTGATGCATCTTCAAAAGGTAAGTATATAGCTCCTTCATTCTCCACATAACAAAACTTAACCAACAAGCAATCTCTCTGTCCAAAACCCAGAGCCCCGTTCAGCTTCCTGTTGTCTAAAAACCACTGCATTTCACACTGCAGTGAAGTGAATCTAGAAAGGAGAAACCATAACGTTTTTTATTTTCCAGTGTAATGGTAGTGTTTTGAGTCTACAGCTTCATTGCCTTGGATATCTGCTAATTCTCCTGGTTAAACATTAAGCCTTGAAAGCCATCAATTGCAAAAGAGAAAGGGCTTAATTAAGACACAAAAATAAATAAAAAAGGAGCAGCTGCACAGACATGAGGCAAACATCCCAGAGCCTGGGATGTTGGCTTCTGTGTAGTGACCAATTTGGAATCCAATAATCAATTCTGTGAGACTGGGAGGAAAGGTCAGGTCATGGTTTCATTAATGTCATGTGTCCATCGCCTTCATCAATGGTTTGGGAATTCTGAGAGTAAATTTTCTCACAGGACTGGGTTGAGGATAAAAACTCTTCTTGATTAAGCTGGGCTATCCAAAACGGAAAAGACTGCCTTTCAAAGGCTCCCC
>PVHY01015142.1:0-36640 GCA_004024945.1 Uropsilus gracilis
CAGCTCCCTCACACCTTGAATAAAAACCAACTCAAAATGGATAAAAGTTGTAAGACCTGAAACCATAAAATACATACAGGAAAACTTGGGCAAAACTTTCCAAGAACTACACTTCAGAAACTCCTTTCTGGACACATCTACAGCTGGCCAAAAAAAAAAAAAAAAAAAAAAAAAAAAAAAAAAAAAAAAAAAAAAAAAAAAAAAAAAAAAAAAAAAAACAAAAAAAAAAAAAAAAAAAAAAAAAAAAAAAATGAAGAAATAAATAAACAGTTGGAACTACATCAAACTAAAAAGTTTCTGTACAGCAAAAGAGACAATAAACAAAACAAAAAGAAGCCCAATCGACTGGGAAAAAAATTTTACCCTCCATACAAATGATAAGGGTCTGATAACAAAGATCCACAAAGAACCCACACAATTTAATAAAAACAAAGCAAAAGTCCAGTTAAAAAAACTAAAAAGAAAGAGAAAAACTAAAAAGACACTTCTCCAAGAGGAAATACATATGGTCAACAGGCATATGAAAAAAATACTCCACATCACGAACAATCAGGGAAATGCAAATCAAAACCACACTGAGATACCATCTTACTCTAGTAAGAATGGCCCATATTAAAAACAACAAAACGGGTAATAACAAGTGTTGGCATGGTTGTGGAGAGAAAGGAACACTCTTCATTGCTGGTGGGAGTGCAAGCTGGTCCAGCCAATATGGAAGGCTGTGTGGAAGACCCTCAAACAATTGAAAGCAGAACTACCATTCGACCCAGCAATCCCACTACTGGGAATCTACCCAATGTATACAAAAGCACTAATCCACAAGAAAACACTAATCCATAAGGAAACCTGTACATGCATATTTATTGCAGCACTATTTACAATTTCCAAGATATGGAAACAACCCAAATGCCCCAAAACTGACAAATGGCTGAAAAAGATGTGGCATATTTACACAATAGAACACTATATATCAATCAAAGAAGACAACCTTATGTCATGTGCAGCAACATGGAGCCAGAAGGAATCATCTTAGCAGAAATAAGCGAGAAAGAAAAGTGGAATATGGGATGGTCTCACTTATATGAGGAATTTAGGAAAAAGAAACACACAAATAAACGGACAAGAAAAACATAAAACTACCAAAAACATAGAACTGAAAGACAGTGAGAGAGGGGGAGGAGGAAAAAAGATGTGGGGGGGGAGGGTACAAAAGACTGACACCATTCAAGGGGTGATAAGGTGATAGGAGAACCTCGGGGTAGACAATGATGCTATATATATATATATATATATACATACATATATATCCACATATATATGTATACACACATATTCAACAAGTTAATACCTTGTGCACACCAGAAAGACAGCATGTTGGTGATCTTGGCAAACTCCTATTTATATTTCAAAATGCTGATATTAATTTGTCATTACGCGTCAATGAAACCTGAACTCTTCTGCAGTTCCTAAGCCCTATTTTATCCTATCTAAAAGCTCTTATATTGTGACATTATTTTACAAGTGATCCAACAGGATGCTTTAAAGTAAACACAGATGCATTCCAAAAAGCCATCCCTTCCTCCCCTTCTCCCCCCGGAAAAAATCTGAAATAGATACATCTATTAACAAAATAACAGGAAGAAAATGGATCTTTGCAGACACCACAGGAAGAATATTTTTACTCTAGTCTCTTAGCAATAGTATGGTTATTCTACTAGTATTTACAAAAACCTACAACACTTTAAGGCATCTGAAAGGGAAAGTAAACCATAAATCATAAGTTTTCAGAGAGAGCAATATATTTTTTTAAGTCCGTTTTTAAACTCTTCTAACATTCACTCAGAGTTAACTCCCAGCTCATCAGCAAAACAGGGTGCGACAGAAGGGGATGGTGAGAAGTAAACTTGAGAACAAATGAGAATGGGAAGGCATTGCAAAAGATAAAAGTCGAACAGTTCAAGAAGTGTGCACTTTGTCTTGCTCTTTCGGGTCCCCATTGATTTTCCACTTATTATTTTTTCGTTTCAATTACTAATCTGAGATCCAACTGTAACTCCCCCCGCCTCAGCACCAACTACATCCATAAATCGCAGAGGAGTCTGTCTACCTGTGTCTCCTAGTCGCCCGTGAGAAGAGGGACGAGAGCGTCCAAGTGAACCCAGTGGTCAGGAACCCGGCTTTGGGAAAAGTTCTCCTGGGGCCGGGAAAGGGGACAGAAGGACAAGAAACCCGCAGGACTGAGGACTCGTCTCAGGCCCCAGAGTTGAGAGCATCACAGCAAAAGACAGAGATGCGCCGAACCTGAGAAATCGCCGGATCCCAGGGTAAACAGCTGTCCGGGAGGTCAGATCCCTAAAGCTGTTTTGCCCTCACTTCCCTTTCCCGTTTCCTAAAAGGCTATGTCAACACATCCTTCAGAGTTCAGAACTCACCCGTCCGCGACCGAGCTCCGGCTACTCTGTCAAAGCCGCCCACTTCTGATAACCATAGAGACGGACAAACAGCCAAGACAAACCTCCACCGCCCACCCTCACGTGACTCTCCTAGACGCTGGGCCTGTCGGGATCGTGGCGAAATGCGTCGGGAGGGGCCAAGAGTGGGGCGGGGCTAGGAAGCAAGCCGCCCCGACCTAGGCCCACGCCCGGATCGCAGGCCACGCCCTCCCGGTATTTAGGCGGGAAAGCTAGGGTTTCCAGAAGCTCTACAATTTATCCTTTGGTGTATTACACATGCTCAGGCACACATAAACGCACAGGAGCATAGGAGTCTATTAAGAGATTTATTGTCCCACCTCGTTGATATCTGCTTGTTTGGCTAGGCAAAAAGTAGTGAAAAAACTTAACCACGGTGAGTTGTGAATTGTTTCTTTCAAACTACATTTGGCTTCAGACTTCTGGTATAATTTCCGGTATTTCATGACTTTGAGACTTCTCTGAATTTAGAAACCTCCTCACCACTTCCTCCATGTATGGTTTTTTCAGGTCTCTCTGCAAACTACTGCTAAGGGAGAATTTAAACTATTGGTAATAGATCATTCTCTGAAGATGTTTCTTCATCTTCTTCTCTGAGGTGAGCTTAGGGAAGGATTCTCCTATGGAAATATTTTGATTTTGACAACAGAGAGCATTTAAATAAATACTTCTTGAAGAATTTCCTTAGCAGGGCTGTAGAAAGGCTAGGACCATGGGAATAAAAACAACAACAGCAACAAAACGATGGACTAAATTACCTCTAGGTTAAATTGTGAAGTAAGCAAAACAGTTGTTTTTCTTCTCAGATGACCCTCTCCAATAACCTAAGAACAGCAAATTGTGTTCATGGCACTTTGCTAACATTTTCCATAGTACCTAATGTTTGTTTACAAACACCCTATAGGACTGATACTGTTTTTATTCCACCTCTTCGGAGGAAGCAGGCTAAGACACCTAAGTAATGTAGGAAATGCTGTAGAAGGGACACAGAACTGACCTAAAGGACACCAAGTTCTCTGTAGATCTACCTGCTGGAAGAGATAGGGATATTTGCTGATTCATTTGTCAAATGTCAAAATGTACCCTTTTCTGTGTCTCTTTTCATTTAGAAACTGTTCTCTGTATGAGAAATATAATTTTAAAAAATGCTTTCCTATCTGGATTTGGACGTTATTTCACATATTGTGAATAATTTATGAAATAATTTCCTGGAAGTAGAAATGTGGGTCAAAGGTTTCACAGGCTCTGGGGCAGAAATTTAAGTGTTCAGGATGTTAAGGAGTGATCCTGGGTTCAACAACCCAGGAGATGGAGGAAGTGGGATTAGGCAAAAGGAGAAGTTGAGCTTTGAGATGCTATGTGCATGTGGTTGAGCTTCCCTCAACCACAGGGAAACTGGAGTTAAAATGACCTAGCCGGATCAGCCAGCATTGAGTGGAAATGACTAGGCCTTTTCATAGCCCTCCTTTATCAATCATTGGCATCCTTAAAAAAGTCAAGACCTTGGGTGAGGCAACTTTTTGTTAACTGAAGCAAAACTTGAAGGGGCTGATATTTGTAGTCTATTAGCAGAATTTCCAGCAGCTGGGACCGCAAGATCTTCCTTAAAGTTCCTATCTGGATGGTCCATCCCCATATCCAACCCAAAAGGATATATATAGTTTTGTGTCTTATATAGAATTTGCTATATTGCCATACTCATTTATAGTCCCACCAACAATGCATAAGAATATTCTTTACTCAAATCCTGTCCAAAATTATGTTAGCAACGCTTTCGACCTTTGCTAATCTGATTAGGTGAAATGTGACAATCTCAATCTCAGCGTAGTCTTATTTTCCTTTTTTTTTTTTTAAGGAAGTTGACCTTTTTATACTTTAGACACATTGTGCTTTGCTTCTCCCCGTTTAAACTCTGTTTATACATTTTTTATTAGGTTCAATTTTCAAAAAAGTATGTAGAAACTCTTAATGTTGAGGAAATTAACCATAATCTTACCATCTACTCTCACAGTATAATACCTGATAATACCTGGTTTAATTAACATTTTGTGTGTTACATGATTATAACTAGAAAAGTTATTCACAACAAAGTCCTGTGAACTATAATAATTATCTTTCTCATACCATTTCTATTATTCCCATAATTCATAATTTCTTAACTTTGTAGAATGATTAAACTCCTCTTTCAACCCTTTAACAGCTGTACCAATGTAGTCTCTGCTAGTAATATCTTTTGTCCACCCAATTCCTTCTTTTTTCTTCTTTTCCTTCCTTTTTTTCTCCCAGTTCCACTCTTATTGGTCAAGTCTATTCTCACATGGCCATTAGAGTAATCCTTTTAAAATATCAACCAATCACTAAACTCCTACAGTGGATCTCCATTTCCCTCCAAGAAAAGTTAGTTATTGAAGTGATATACAAAACCCTAGTTTTTAAAAATCGAGGTAACATTAGTTTACACCACTGTTTGTGATTCAGAAGTATAGGATCACACCTTTTTAGAAGTGTGTAACCACACCACAGCCACTGCCAAAGAACCAGTATCCACCATAATCAATTGGATCCCTTCCCCTGTTTGCTCCCCACATCCCCCCCCCCCCTTTCTGTATTTTCCTCCTATAGACAGATTAGGATTATTGGTTTGGTTTTGACTGAACCTTTGTGTTTTTTTTTTATATATTTACACATATTTATATTAAAACTGTGTGATATTTGTCTTTTTATTTCTGACTTTCTTCATTTAACATAATCCCCTCCAGTTCCATCCATGTTGGCACAAATCTCAGGAATTCATGTTTGTTTGTTTGTTTTACTGAGAAGTGTTGCATTGTGTATATATAGCACATCATCTTAATCTCACCTATTCTTGGACACTTAGGTTGTTTCTATAATCTGGCTATTGTAAATAGTGCTGCAATGATTTCCCTTTGAATTAGTGTTTTGAATTCTTTGGGTAGATAACCTGTGTGTGGAATTACTGAATCACAATGTAGATCTATTTTCAGTATTTTAAGAACCCTCATACTGTTTTCCATAAGAGCTAGGCCAGTCCACATTCCTACCTGCGTTATAGAAGGGTTCCTTTTTCTCCACATCCTCATAAAAGGACTTGCTTAACATATCCTCCACCTTGTACCTCTGTGACCTCATTTCCTACAGCTTTTGCAACTTCCGCTTTCACATTTCTCCCCCTAATGCCAGATTCCTCTCCTGGAAAGTTTTGTTGTTGTTGTTGTTGTTTTTTGCCAGATGGGCATATGACTAATTCCTAAATTGATCCTTAATTTGGCAGGAATTGTTAAAACTATTACCTTAAATTCTTCTTTGGACATAATTCTGCAGTTCTACTGGATTGAGGCTTGGAGTTTTTTGGTTTTTTTTTAGTTGTCGTTATTCCTGCATTTATAATATGTTATTCTGTCTCTTCATTTTTAGTTCTTATTCGTTGGAATAGGGAATTTCCTTTTCTTGTCTTAGTAAATTAACTTTCAATCCCTCCTGCAGGAAGCTAGTTATAATCTTAGGTATTTTAGTAGGCTCTCCAGGTGTGTTTTATTTCACAGACTGATGCTTTTGTGTCTCTTCAAGTTGCCTGATAATTGGTGCTGGCAAGGGGAAGTAGGTAGAAAGAAATTAGTTAGGGATGTAAGAGACATAGGTCGCCTTTAGTGAACATCAAAGGTTCAAGATTCCTGCAGTACTTTAGCTATCAGATTGTTGTGGTAGGAACGCACAAATTCCTCTTCCTCTAGGCCACTGCCTCAGCCATTATGTCTCCTATGAGCCTCAACCTCTTATGCTGATGTTGAGAACTAGTCAGGAGTTGTTTTTTTTTTGTTGTTTGTTTTTTTGGCTTTTTGAATTCAGAATCTTACCTTGAAAGTTTTGCTCCTTTTATTAAGATCCCAAACCTCTTAGGTTTTGGGGGATTTATCACTTTCATGGAGCTCTAATCTCACCATTATGTTTTATTTATGTGATTATATAGTTATGTGTTTATATTGATTTGTTACATATATTTTGTATAACTTTGGGGTCACCATTTTATTTTAAACTGTACTACATTTTCCACCATCCTCCCCACCCGGAGTAATTTTAATCCTCTTTACCCTACTTCACATTTTATTTTTCTCATAGCCTTCTAATGATTATATTACTTTACTCCTTCAGCTATAGTGAATGTTCTGTGAGAGTAGAAACATTTGTGCTTCAAAGTGTGGACTCAAAATATATTTATTATGAAAGAATGTCTTTTCTCTAAATATGTTCAAACTCATCAGAAAAGCTTTTGTTTAGAATTTTTGTCTTGAAATACTTGTCGGCCTCTTGCTTAGCTATTATCCATATATTTGCCTTCATTGTCAATTTGAAATTCCCCATCATCTCTCTCCTATGGTGACCCTTCATCTTTTTTCTTGATTTTCTCCCTCTTTGAACATTTCTCCTCAATGAACATTTCCCTTTTTCTTAACTTATTCTTCCTTTCTGGTTATATACTCCTAAGAAATAATGCAAAGTCTTTGAATTTCCTATGTCTAAAATCATATTTAGTACAAGTATATACTTAATTGATAATGTGACCAGATAAAAATCTTTTTAATTAGAAATAATTTCCTTGAGGATTTTTAGGAGGTTACGTCACTGTCTTCTAGCTTCCAGTGTTGGTCTCAAGAAATGAGATGCAATTTTAATCCTTGGTTCTTTTGTTGATTCTTTTTCTCTGAAAACTTAGTGTGTTCTCTCTCCCCAACCCCCCTGGTGCATGATTTTCTGTGTTATAGGCCTTTTTCTTATTTTTTCAACTGGCAATTCAAGTTTCTCTATTAAGGATTTTGTATTCTTTATGTAAGAAATCTTAAATTATTTCTTTGATAACTTCTTCCTTTTTTCCCATTCTCTTTAGAATTTCTTCAGATGTGACATCTCTTTTCAAATATTAATATCTAAGTTCCTATTATTGCGCATCATTTTCACAATTACAGAAAAAAACTGAAAGATCATATTAAAGTATTAACACATATAATCCTTCATCAAGCATCACTAAGTATGAGGGAAATGCAAATCAAATCCCCGATGTGATACCAATTGCTCACTTTGTTGGGATGATTATTAGCAAAAAGGCAAGAAGTAATAAACATTACAAGGATGTGGAGAAAAGGGAATGTCTGTATACTGAATGTGAATTGATGCAGCCATTACAGAAAACAGTATGGAGAGTCCTTAAAATATTGCACAAGATTCAGAAGTGGAACTTTGAGTGAAAAGATATCCTTTGCAAGTATTACACTTAAATATATTCACTATATAACAGAAAATAAACACTTCACACATACACCAATCAGTGTTGTCTCTGAGAAATCCCTAATTTTCTGCCTTAAAAATATTTAAAATAACTTACATAAAATATTTACATATTTGTCACACTTACTTTTCTGTCAACCTGGAATCACAATTTACAATCAGTCTGGAGAAAAGGAAACGATTTTGTTATAATACAGTATCAGTGCAGGAAAATTTTTGACATTTTCACATGTTAATATCAATTTGATATTGTCAAATATAAATATTTTTAAAGTGCTGGATATTTTCCCAAGTAAGGGGCTAGAAGTAAGCCAAGGAAACATAATAATACTGATTACTATCCCCCACCCCAAATCAAATTTTTATAATTGTTTTTGATGAATATTATGTGATTTTGCCTAAATCAAGTGACTTTTGAATTTATTTTCTCTTTCAGGATTTCAAACAAAAAGCATAGAGTAATCTACAACTTTCTCAGAATGGTATAGAATGACATTTAAGACAAAAGGTAGGTAAATAAAGTCTAGTATCAGTTGACTTTGGAAATGCCCAGGATTTGTTTTTTCCATTAATTTTTGTTTTGTGCTAGAAAGAAAGTACATTAAATTTATAGTCTTGTAGCTGGTAAGAGGAAAATTTGTTTCCTTCTTTTACATTGTTTCTTCTTCTGATATGTTTTGCTTAAAGGCACCTAGAAACATAGGTTCTTAATATCTAGTAACCACACTTAAGAGTTAAGAACAATTGGAGGAGAATTTGAATTTTTAACTGCTTTTTCTATAAAATTCATAAGGAATTTAAAAAGGCAATTTCTATTCTATATAATGATACTATACTAAAACTAAGTAATGGGACTTTCTTATTGGAGAAATAGTCTAAGAGCAAAAGATATTCTAATTGCTGATTAAGACCCAATTCAGTAGCTTTACATGTCAAATTGCATAAATATTGCTTGAAAATTAATGTGTTTTAATCTTAAGCATCCATTAACCTATAGAATTTTCTAAGGAAGTGTTTCTTTTTGCAAAAAATAGTTGGGAATTTAATGTAGTAGTCTAAATTCTTATCGGTTTTAATCTATCAGGTAGCAGACACCAAAATGAAACTAGATATACAAAGGATTTATTGTTGATACTGCATATGAAAGATAAAGGGGAGGGGAACAGTGGTAGATGGGGAGAGTGATGCAGGTCTACTACCTGTGACAGGAGAGAAGGAAGAGAGGATTGGATGGGCGTCTCAGACCGTGGAACAATTCTGAGAAAATCTCAACCAGTCAATAAAAAAATCCCTGAGTTAAAATTACCAACTAAAGGATTCCTGCTTTGTTCAGAAATGATCTGGTTCTTATATCCTATGGTGTTTAGTCACTGATAGGGGGAAATGTGAACTGACATGAATGCATTAAAGTCAAAAAGTGTTAGCTGTCAGTCAGCCTTGCTCCCTGCAGCACAATCTTTGAAGGTAAATCTGAGCTGGGCACCTCCACAGCTACCACAATTCACCCCCTTGTTCTGCACTAATAAGTCCCTCTATGTATGTTCGGAAAGCAGATTTACCATGATTTTTATGAATTTCTTTTCCCTAGGGAAACTGAAAAGAATAGTAGGCTAGACTGCAACTACTGTCTCCCTTAACTGCAGTTAGTTTTAAGTCATGGTTGTTACTCATTATTTCTTCTTTTTCTATTCATTCTAAGTTTTCTTACCCATAGCTACTACCTCTACAAATCATTAACATTAATCATGTAAGCCTAGTGAGTTTATGCTCCAAATTCAGGGAGGTACTTTATAGTAATATGTTCGTGAGATGGATAGTGTGAAAAGTTCCTTCAAAACTAGCCAGAGACCCCGTACATATTCGTTTAAAAAATTGCATTATGTGCCCTTAATTTCTCAACAATTGTGATATTGATATTTGTGAATAAAATAAGCAAAGTAGAGTGACTCATCGGGAATATTTTATTAGGTCCAAGAAACCACTGTTTTATTCGAAGCAGTTTTTGATTGGTTTCTAAGTAGTTACTATGGTTTCCTTAAGGTTCTAATATTGTTATTTTTACTACCAGAAAATTAACTTTTTTCACACATATGGATTTTATTTGGGAGAAAGAAGACATCTAACATGCTATACTTTTATATACCTTTAAAAGCTTATATTTGTTTCTATTTTTATTACTAATTCTCTTTAGTAGGCCTGTATATAAAATTACGAATTCCCTCAGGCTGTTTTCTTTAAATCTCTGAACCTCAGTTCCTTGTAAATGATTACTATACTTATTACTACATCATGCAAATACTATTTAACTAAGTCTAAAGGGAAATCTATGAGGGCTAATTGTTAATGCCAGTTAAGTACCTGACACTTTTTAGCTTAAAGCAAATATACTCTTTTTTTTTTAACAATTAGCCTTTCAACATATTTTCAAGCAGTCTGCTTAAATGGCAGAAATTGCTTAGCAGAAATGAAAGCCGCAGTTTTGACCAGTAATATAAAACATTTTCTTTGTACTTTTGTACAAGTAAAAATCGAAAGTAATTGGAATTTCTCATACAGATAAGTACATTAGAATCATTAACATTTAGAACCATTAAAGTCTATTCAAGACAAATACAGTTGTTTCAAAGTCACCAAGTATTTAAAAGGGAAACTTTCTTTTTTATAGGAGAATTCTAGTTAGTAATTGCAGAAGAAGCCATAAATTTTTTTTTAAATCACCATATTGCAACCCCTAAGAACATGGTGGACCATTAAGAAAAATGTTGAATGGGAAACCTTTATAATTGATCCATCTGACTACTTAAAAACACTTGTACTGACTCGTCACAATTAACATCATTAAAGTGAATAGTCTGAGTGTTCTGGTTGGGATCCTAGAACAGAAAAAAGAACACTAGATAGAAAGCTAAGGAAATCTAAATAAGATATGAGCTTCAGTTAATAATAAGATATCAGTGTTGGTACATACATTGCAACAAATGTACTGCACTTGTAAAATATTAGTAATAGTTGTGGTGGTGAAGATGAGGCATATACAGGAAATCTACTATCTGTTCAGATTTTTTGGAAATCTAAAACAGTTTTAAAAAAACAATGTCTATTAATAAAAAAGTGAAGAAACAGAATATTTAGTTCTTCCTGAAATAATTAAATAGGAAGTACACAGAACCACCTACAAAGTGTTCGTGCCAAAAGAATTGAACCTGGAATCTAACCAAGCATCTAGGTGAATAGATGATTATGTCAAGCAATACTACAAGAAGATGAGCAACAAAATCCAGAATGTAGAATCTTTCTAAATGATTTTCTTAAAGAAATAAATGGCATTAAAAAATTGGAAGAGGAAGAATTGTAGTCAACTAAAGAGATGTGTCAGCCACATGCAATGTGCTGACCTGTTTGAATCTTGATTTGATGAAATTGTTCAAATTTTTAAATTTGATTTAAAAAATGATAGGAATCAACTATAAAATATATTTGTAAAAACTAGAAATGTATGAGAGATGAAATAATATTATGGAATTTTTGTTAATTTCTTAGGTCTATAATAGCATTGCGGTTATTTTTTAAAGTGTATCTGTTAGAGATACATATCTGAAATATTTCAGCTTAATGTGAAAATAATTGAAGTCTTTCATATTTTTCTAAATGAAAAAGGTAAAATTAGATCTTTACCTTATAGCATAATAAAATTAAGTTCCACCTAAAGATCTAAAAGTAAAACTTTATCCTGCAAAAGTTATTATAAACTGCATGAAAAGTCAAGTCATTTCTGTATAGATAGAAAACCAAACACATATGGCAGGGTAGCATTTTTTATAGTAGCAAGAACTGGAAACCAATATTCACCAGAAGAAGAATGCAGTCACTCTGATTTAGTCATGTGATAGAAATCTATTTACTGTCAAATCTAACAAAATAAATCTCTAAAATACAATGTGTCTTAAAATAGAAACTTCAAAAGCTATATCTTACGTCAGTTATATAAAATCTAAAACCAAAAATTACTGTATTTTTATTGTTTTATTGTTATTAATTCATAGCTCCATTTTGAAAGCTCATGGGAAATTTAGTCTCGTAGTCTGTTGCCCCTCCCATGGGACCCTCATTAGCTGCCTTTATTGATTACCTTACTCTACTGTTTTATTTCCTCATTTCCCTATTAGCCCAAATAAACTACATGAATTTGAAATTTCTTGGGTGTGCTATATAGGGGAATCTAGATGAATGCAATTAAGCTTTAGGACATCCTCAATTCAACTCAACCCCTTTGTTTATAAATGAAAGAGTTCTTTCATCATGATGTGTTCATATGCCTTATTTGTAGCACGTAAACTTCTTTAACTTCCTTCCATACAGATCTTTACCTTAAAATAAGACTGGTTTAACTTCCCTTGCCAGTAATTAATTTAATTGCACTCTAATTTTGATAACATGTTTTCCATAATGTACATAGTACAAATACATATAAGAATACATACCAATAAGGTGTCACAGTAATGACTCATGGGTTAAACATGGTTCTGGATTATGGTACACCTTATGGGTGTGTTATACTTCATTAGACTTAAGATTCTAGCCAAATGCTTGAGAAATTTACTTAATGGACAGCTGTGAGCTAGCAAGAATATTTCAAAAGATGAAAATAAAAGAAATAACAAAGACACTCTAGGGAACTTCTAGGTTAGATAGGATTCTCCTCCCAGTACAGCAAGTGGTTTGGCTCCCCCCACAACTTTTTTCCAGGTTGGCTCCTCAATTCAAGTGACTTTGGATTCACGGGCATGGGCTAGTTTTGGTATCATTATATATAGCCTAATGCATTCCTTTTTGAATTCAATATTAATACTTTATATACTAATAAAATCATTAAATGCTCACTAAGTGTAAGATAATGTAGTACGGTTCTAGTTTCTCCAAAATCTAATTTATTGCTAAACTAAAGTTTTAGTTTATACTGTATTATTACATATCCTATTTCTCCCTAAGTGTATTGACTATTTCTCTTCCAAGGGGTCACTATTACCTTGGTGATTTCCAAGGACTGGCAAATCATCTCCTTTAATTCCTCCCTGCTTATAACTGTTATTAAGCCTCAGGTAGAACTTGTCCAGTTACTTTAATTTCTCAGTGAGGAATATTAAACAGAATTCAACAGCCTAGAAAAGGCTTTATTCTGAGTAGCTTTATTCTGAGTAGCTTAGCATCCCTTGAGAAGCTTCCTTCCAGTTTATTGAATCACTTTAGGCATGGGGAATTGGAGTTCAGCATACTTGCTTTTAGTTAAGTCACTAAAAAAGCATACTATGATATGTTTTACTTTTTTAATCATAACTAATTTTTGCATATGACTTAAAATTTTTAGAAAGTACCACAAAGTGTGATATAAAAAACCAAAGATATCATCTTTCTTTCAATAACTTTTATTAGTTACTAATTATGAATGATATAAAATTTAATACTCCTAACTTCTCACTTTTCCCTACCTCCTCTTCCTTTCAGTTTTGTTGTTTTACCTTTATAATTTTAAATTACACTTGAATCTTTCTTATTCTATTAATTTTAGTTTTACAGTGTCATAGAATTGTTATCAGGGGCACTGAGCTTTCAGGCACTCCTTTCGGGGTTCAGGGAACATGAAGTGGGGCTCTCTGCGACCTGCCAGGGCAGCAGGGAGCAGCTGGGGGTATTCCCCCTGCCAATGTACCATGAGGTGGCCAGGGGAGGTGGGGGTAGCCCCACCCACATGCCACGTTCAGGCATGCTGCCAGACACTGAGCCCTCAGCTACCTAGCCTGCTGTGCTTCTTTTGGGGATTGGGGAATGTGAGTTCCCCACCACATACCAGGACAGTGAGAAGTAGCTGGGGCGCCCCCTCACTACTCCCCCCACCATAGCACAAGGTGGCGGGGAGAGGTGGGGGTAGCCCCACCCACACGCCTGGTTCAGCTACAGGGCACTGAGCCCCCCCCCCAGATGCACAGGCTGGTGGGGGGGTTGGCAGAAGGTAATGGGTAGTAGGGGTCATTCCCTCTGGTCATCTCCAAATCCAGTCAACCATCACTGGGAGCAACTAAATCAGTGATTCAATGGCAGTTGCACAAGAATACAGAGGTGGAAAAAAAGTATTCCAGAACAATGAACATGTCAGATCCATGAGACACAGGACTATAAGACTGATTATAGAGACAAACTACCTCAGAAATACAACCACTGAGATCTACAATGATGGGAATGGAATTTCCTGTTCAGAGATGCCTTCAGCATGATCAAAGGACCCTCCCACCTTAGGGCATGAAGAAAACCACAGAGACAGGCTGTGGCCCCACGACAAACCAGACCAATCATCTGCCAGGGCCTATCTTGATCAGAAAAATTGGTGCACAAACTTTGACTGGGAGAAATGCTCCCAACACCAGCAACCAGAACTACAAAACAAAGAAGGAGCAAAATATGACAGAAGATGGGTTAGAGCAGCTGACCAGAAAGAAGAGGCACTGAAAGAACACAATCATGTGTGAACTGGTGGCCAGCAGCAAAAAGACACTTGGAAAACTAAACACAGGCCACTGTGTTCTAGGAAACCATGTCCACACCGGACAAAAAGACATTGCTACAGGAAAAGAAGAGGGAGAACCCAAGGGACTAAAAATTAAACAATAAATGGCAGTGAAAGAAGAGATGGAGAGACCAGGGGGATGGGGTGGGGGAGGGGGGAGGAACACCCAAAGGCAAATGTAAACAAAACTTATTCAATAAAAATATATATTATTTTAAAAAAAAGAATTGTTATTAATCTCTAGGGTAAAAAGATGCATTATTTAGTGCATTTGAAAGTAACCAATAATTTTTAAAGAGGTGAAAACTACTAGAATTTTTAGTTTATGTAGCATTTACTATGAATTAATGAAAAGTTAACATTAGATTTATAGCACTTCTAGATTTTAAGAAAATTATTTTTAAAATATTTTAAACTCAGACTATCATTTTCACTTATGTGAAAATGAATAGAAAAATAAGTCTATGGCTTTTCTCATATCTCTTTAACAACTCATAAGTGAAGGATTAGAAGAATTAGTGTAGTCAATCTAGAACATTAAGTCCTTCTATAAATAGTTCTTATTATATATTCAAAATGAGAATTTACAGTAATAATATTAACGACATTACTTATGAAGAGTACACAGTCCAGTTTATCCCGTAGCAGCTACATTTGCTAAGACTGTCATGTGCTCATCATAGTAAGTACCAATTTAGATCCTATGAGATAACATCTAATTTAAGACTAAGCAATGGAAATACTAAGTTATTATAAAAGAAGGGCCCCCCCCAAGCGTTTCTTGTTGTTTTTTTTTTTTTAATCTATAGGAAGAAAAAAAATTTCCAAGAGGAAGTGAAGACAGGGGAGATTATTCCAAAAAAGAAAACCCTGAACTTTCCATATAGATAAAAATGCAAAACAGATCTGCTATGTGTTGTTAGTTATTTTACCTTTGCAATAGATTAGAGAAGTGTTTAAGTAATATTAAAGGAGAAAAAAGTGGGAAATAGCTATCAGGTAATATTTAAAATGGTATATTTGTTAATAAGAAACAATATTCTAGAAAGAAATTATTTTTAACTGGTATAAGTATTTATAGTAACTAAATTTGTTTTGCTCACAGCTGTATTTAGGAGGAAAGAGAATAATTATATCTCAAACTTTATAAATATTGTCAGTCTAAAGACCATATCCTGAAAATGTTAGATCTCCTGTGGTTCTCTGTAAAATCTATATAATGCCACCGTTAGTTTTATAAAAATAAAGTTTGATCTTTTATCCTGCAAGGATTGTATATATTAGTATTAACTGGAGACTAAAGCACCCACTTGATTCCTGCTAAAATTGTTGATAGGCAGTGTGTCAAGGTGAAAGGAATTCTCAGTTGGGATTAGAAGAGTTAGGTTTTTATCTCAAAGTTTTTAACCTCTCTGAGTTTCAGTTTTCTCATCTAATAATGGAGACAATATTCTCTTTATCCCTACTCCCCTGGACAGTTTTTAGGATCCAAATGAGATAATGTGTCTGAAGATCTTTTTTAGTCTATAAAGCACTTCACAAATTCTAATAATTACTTCAACAAATATTCCTGAAGATCCTGATACATGAACAACATACTAAATAATACGAAAGCAGATGCAAAGAAATCCTACCCTCAAGAACAAAGGGATTTCTTGCTACAGTAACAACCAAGTAGGAGGAAAGGGGGAGGGAGGGAGAAAGGATGTTTATGACAAAGGAGATAGAGACATTAACCAACATAATTTATGTTTGCTTAAAACTACATATTTGATAATGTCTTTGGTATTCAATGCAGTGGTCTACAGAGAGATATAGGATAGTAAAAAAGGTTTATTTCCCATCTTTTCAATGTTTTTCTGTCTCCTTTTCATGTAATACAAGTCAATTTTTTATGTTATCTGTAGTATCTTATTTAAATTCTCATAAAACCTTGATAGGCAGGTATTTATTTATTCTTTACATATGATAGAATCAAAGCTCAGGAAGTTTAGAGTTAATCATCCCAAGACCATAGCCACTAATGTCTGACCCAGATTTCTGACTCCAGATCAAATGATTATAATTTCTATTTACTGAAGCAATTGCTTCAAATATCCCTTCGTCAACCAGGAAGATATTACTCCTTTTCCTACCTTGAAATTGAAGTAACAGTTGAGTAATAGCCAAAATTGAAGCAATCTAAATGTTCATAAGTACAGAATAGATAAATTGAGGTATAGCCATACAAGGGAAAATATCTAGCAAGAAAGAAGAGAGGACTATTGCTATGCATAGCACATAGATGAAGCTCAGAATAATTTTCCAGAGTAGGGAAAAAAAGCAGCAAGAGAGAATATGTACTGTTTGATCCAACTATATATATATAAATCTGAAAAATTCAAACTGAGCTCTAGTGATGAAAGTAGATTAGTGGTGGTCTGGGGGTGTAAAGAGATGTAAGGAAGGATTATCAAGTAGTAATAGGGAACTTTTGGGATGGATGGAAAAGTTATTTTGACTTTGATGATATATAATGTCAAAATTAATCAAATTATACACTTTAAATTTTTGCAATTTTGTGTACCAATAAGGCAACAAACTAGGGATGGAGGCAATTAAAGAAAAAAAATCTTCTAATAATCTGTAGGATAGTTTGATTCTTTAAAAGAATAACTCATGTTTTCCATAATTTAAGAGAGTTCATTTAAGTAGGTCAGTTTTATAATTTCTCAATTTTGACATTAAGTGGTTTTCACAACACTGACACCTTTATTTTTAAATCTGGACACGTTCCAGAAAAGTTGAACAGTATTAGAATTCTTTCCCAGTGAGTGGCCTGTCTGTCTCAAAGGTCGTTGCAGGAATTTCTAAGAGGAATAAACTAATCTCATTGCGCCCAACATTTTATTTGGTTTTTAGAGTAGTAAGAAATAATAATTACTCATAGACTGTTTTAAAGGAAAAGAATCTATTGCAAAACTACTCTAAGATGAAAATTGAAACTGTATTTTAAAATGGAAGGTCATCAGAATTAGAGGCAACTCTAAGATAAACTACTTTATCAATCTTCTGGTCCCATTTTTCTTTCATAACACTTTTTTCTTTTAATATGGCTATTCTGTTCTACTCTATTCATTGTTCTATTCTTTGTTTTCATTTTACTATGCATAAAATATCTTCAGTTTGTTCCTACAGATCTACTCTTTCCATAGTGCTCTTCCCTATGTTTTGTTGATATAATAGATTATAATATATAATATATTATATTATAATATATTATATTATATTATTATTATATATTATATTATATTATATTATATTATATTATATTATATTATATTATATTATATTATATTATATTATATTATATTATATTATATTATATTATATTATATTATATTATATTATATTATATTATTATACTATATAATATAATATATATTATATTATAATATATAATATATAATAGATTATATCAACAAAACAAGGTTAATGTATTTATTCTCATCTCCCTCTCTTCAGAGTCACTTTAGACAGGCTGTATCCCTAAACTGAAGATTACTGCTCCTGTCAGTGACTTACTCTACACAACTTTGCCTTCTTCTTCCCCTTGGCCTTTCAGGTGTAGGAATGATTTCCTGACATTCTCTGTATTTGTCAATTCTAAATAACTGAGTAGAAAAATCTCAGGCAATTGACTCAATTTGTTTTTTCATGCCAGACTATGTAGGCGATCACAGGCTAGCTTCAGGATTGGAAACTCTTAGAAAAACTTTCTCTCTGGGCCACACACCCTGAAAGTGGAAACAGGAAAGGTGTAACAATGATTAGATTGTCCTGTTTTTAGCAACCACAAAAGAATTTCTTTTACTTTGTACTTAGAGTATAAAAGGTGCAATAATTGACATGAAAAAAATTTTAAATGGATAAAATATTTTAATTTATAATAGCTCTGATAGTATTTAGGAATGTACTGCTATTAACCTACGGTGGCCTTTGCAAACTATGCTTCCTTGTCTTGATTACCTAACTTGACCTAGAAGAATCCAAGACTTGAGAATAACTGAAATCGTGGTCTCTACAGGATTGTATAAGCAGTCGAAGTGTCAGTAGTAATACAGGTTTTAAAGTCAGATAAAGATTTAAAGTCAGATAACCTAAAACTCTGACATATTTACTTTATTATGCTAAACTTGCAGTTTGTCATCTGTAAATGTATTTACACCTACCATATAAAGTTGTTATTATATATAAATATTATCTAAACCATAAGACATAGCAGATATTCAGTAAATGCTACTTGTTATGTCATAGACTTGTTTTAATTAAGCATTCGCAGCAAACACTTTTTGATTTAATTTAGAAAAATGAAAAGGGAGGGTTAAGAAAAGAAAGCAGCTCCTTACTCCTCCCCCATCTTACCCTGCTTAGCTGTAGGAACCTAAAATCTTCTGTTGTGAGTTAAGTCATACCAAATTTCTGTGTCTGTCTACATCATATCTAGTAGTATATTAAAAATACGACTTCTATCAGCAGGTGAGTTCAAAATCAGTTTTGTTCAAATAAGTATTTACTACATACCTACAATTTGCCTACCCCTTAATTCTCATTGTTTTGATCAGACTGTAGAGTTTTTACTTTGATTGCTGATTTGCATTATTTTCCCCTTTAAGACCAAAATCCTAATTTGAACCTTATCTTGGCTTTCTGGGACCCAAAAACATTCTGCTTAGTCTAGCACTTGGCATTCTCTTCTCCCTGGAGCTGACCCAAATTTTGCATACCCAGTTGATGGCTAGGTACCTGCTGCAAACTGGAAAAACCCCATTAACCCTACTCTCATCCTTATTTGGCTTGAGCCAGTTCAGTAAATGAGTTTTATACAACATATAATTTACTGGTAGTCACTGCCTGGAACACTGTGTTGAGAAGAGTTATAGGAACTTTTCTGGGTGAAGTAGGAAAGAGGTTCATCACTGATAATGTAAATCTACTTTGGAAGCCAGATTAGGGAATGTGGAAGGGAGGAAGGTAATGGAATGTGCCCCACATTTGCAAGTGTTGGCTCTCAGATTCCCTATCACTTGATACCCATGCTAGATTAGGTTCCTTGTGCATTAATTCCAGAAATTTAAGCTTGAGTTTCCCCACATGCTTTTGAAGATTGTGATTTACACTGAGGTTACCCTCATGGGATTGATCATTTCAGGAATCAGGTGACTGTGATTGCTGATCATTGTTCTTCTCAGTTAGGCAGACTACTTGATATAACCTTTCCTTATAGACCTAGGTTGGTGGCAACATTTTATTACTGTTATAAGCCCCTGCTTACTTCTCAATCATTGTGGTTCCCCTACACTCCACCTACATCTTTATAAATTGTCTCTCCTCAAATTATTCTATTTTGAGTGCACCATCTGTTTCCTTTTGGTACCCTGACTAATACAAGTACTATGTACAAGGCACTGAGAATACAACAGTAAACAAAGAGATAAAAATTATTTCTGGAGATTGCATTTTAGCAAGTTTCAAAATGCCTTGCAATCAGGTCTTCATAAGTTATAGTCTTGTCTGTATGAAATTTATATGCATGTTTTTTTCATTAGTCATAATAAGAAATGACACATGTGCCTGCAAGTATATTTTTGTGTAAATCTCTGTAATTAGGAGTTCAGAAAATCCTAAGGGCATGAACTTTCAGACTTCCTCAAACCTATTATGTGTTGCCTTTATTACTCAACAAATATTATTAATAGCTTAAGTGCTCAATACATGTTAGAACAGAGTAACACAGCCTGTTACTGTGTCTGGGTATCGGCTGTAAGCTGAGTGGTAGGGGAGGTAGAGGAGAGGTAGGGAAAGGAAGATAAAAAGATGAATAGGATAAGTTGTGTGAGAAATAGACTCATAAAAATTTACTCTACATGATAAAAAGGCTATAATAGAGGCTTATAAGAAGTGCTAGAAGAGTACAAAGGAGAAAATGACTAATTCATATGAGGAGTTGAGAAAAACCCCTTGAAAGAGATGTTTGACCTGAACTTGGGTGAATGAGTAATACTTTGCCATTTCAAAAGAAGAAAAGAGGAGGATGTTTAGGAAGAGGAAAGAAGTTACATCAGAAAATAAATAGCTTATTTTGTAATATAGACCACTTTGTTAGAGATAGAGGCAAGGAATGAAATTGTAAAAGTATGCAGGATCCAGATTTTGAAGGGAGATTGTACATGAAGAGTCTAGAAGTTACTCTACTAACAGGACACACTTCAAATAATGTTAAATAAAGAAGTGGAAATGTCAGATTTATGTTTTAGAAAGAAAATATGAGAGCATTGGAGATGGAAATGATTAAAAAACACAACGAACACATAGGTTTATTCCTTCCATGTAGAAGTGATCAGCACCTAAATTAGAACAATGACAATCGAAATGAAGATGGTGTGAATTATATTGATATCTAGGAGGTAAAATGACTAGGTTCTGAAAACCATTTATGTGTGAATGAAGATTGAAAGTGAGGAGACCAAGATAATGCAAAAAAGGTTAGTCACTAATTTGGTGAGGAAGAGAAATTGAAATCTGTCATGACAAAGGAGAAGCCAATGAGAAATAAGCTGATCATGTTGCAAAACTTTAGAATTTGGAGAGACTAGGTATGTCAGAAGCTGGAGAGTAAGCTGAAAATTGGCGAGTAGTCTATATTTAGGAGCCTACGTATACAAAGAATGTTAGACTCACAGATCTCATCTCTCCCCCTGGAAGTCAGCAAGTTTCTCTTCTTGACTCTTAAAATATCCTCTTGAACTGAACTAGAAATACTTTGAGGTCATAGATATTAATCAAGGTAGAGGGCAATGTTGAGATATAAAGCTTAAAAGGAACATTAATTTTGTCTCCTAAAACTGCCTCCTCCTCTTCCTTGTTTCCTTACTCTTCTCCTGGAAAGTAAAAACCAGTTGGATCTTCCCCAGGAAAGATTTCTCCCAATCTCTCCCCTTACAAAAATATCCAGGAGGCACCAAGCCTCACTTATACACAACAAACTTGCATTCACATCTTTTAGTCCCTCATTCTTAAATATGAATGGACAGTCAAAGAGCACAAGAGTAGAAACTATCAAGAAAGACAGAGCTGAAGAAAGAAACTTAGAGAAAAAAGGGGTAGCACATGAAATGAAAGAAAATAATTTTAAAAATATATTTGGATTAAAAAAATTTTATTGATGAAATAAGGAAAGAGTGTCTTTTTAAAAAGCATTTAAGAACAATAAATAACTAGTAAATTATATATTTGAAAAATTAAATATTAAAGGCAATTTCCTAGAAGGTAGCATAAGAAATCAGATATGAACAATCAGAGAGAAAAGAAAAATAAAAGATCAATACTGAGGTCCAGCATATTACTATGAAAGACCAGAGATTATGAGATCGAAGAAATTATCCAATAAATAATATTAAAAAGTCAAGTATAACAGATTAATGATAGTCAACCTGCAAGTTTTAAAAAAAAATTATCCCCTGTGTACTCTTTCTCAGGAGCCTACATGTGCGTATACATTAACTAAATGAAAAATGATCCAAATAGTAAGATGAAAGCAGGAAATCCAATATAGAAAGAATATGAAGGTTGCCTCTAAGAAAACTGTGATGGTAAATCTCAGGATCACAACAGGCCTGGAGAGAATACCAGGTTCAAATTGGAGGACTCTACAAGAAAAAGGGGGGGAATTTATACAATGACCATATTGAAAAGTGATGAAAATGGCACTTTGCCTCTGTGATCTTTCTTTCAAAAACATATAATGCCAGTCTAACCATAAAAAGAATATAAAATAAACCCCAGATTTTGGGCCATTCTACAAAATGCTTGATCTGTGTTCCTCAAAATTGAGGATGATCAAAAACAGAAGTCTGAGAAACTTATAATCAAGAGGAAACTAAGGAGGCAGGATTATAAAATAGAATGTGAAATTCTAAAGTAGAAAAAAGAGAATAGTTAAATAAGGAAATCTGAATAAATAGTAATAGTTAATAGTAATAGTTAGTTATATAGTAATATATCAATATTCATTGTAACTCTTCATTGTTTGTGTCACATAGACCTGTCATATAGACCTGGCAGACAGACACTTTAGACAGACACTAGACTGGTCAAGCAAAAAGGAGTCCACTACCAGGTAAAATCTCTGCTTTGGAGATGATGAATACATATTTGACATATTTAACAAACTTGTTTTTCTATGATTCCGTGCTCACCTAGCAACCTTACAATTATAATGTCTTCCCATATCAAGTTCCTAAAGGGAGAGAAAGGACACAGCCTGAAGCCATAAGGATTAATCCTCTTGCCAGTTATACTTTTCATATAAGATAAAGAATATAACATTCTCATTTTATATCCTAGTCAGTGCTTTGAAAGTTCTGGCACTATTTTTTTTGGCTGAAATACCAGGCCTTTGAGTGTGCTAGACAGTGAAGGCCTGATTTTAGTCTATGAATTCACCCAGGTGGTACACCCCCTGTAGGGGTCAGTTAGACAACTTTGCTTTGGCAATGCCCTGACTTCTTTATATACCGTATTCTCACCAACGTTTGAAGGACACATTAGTCATTGTTTTAGAACTAAAATACCCTTGTCTCTTACTTTTCTAATTCTGTTACTAAGTCAAGAAGATGTTAAAAATAATAATTCATTAGATTCTCATAAATGTACTAATTGATAAGCTGTATTGGGAATCAATGTCTACTTATATCCACGTAGGCTGAGACTTAGGACTCCATAAATATTGGCAATGATGCCAAGGACAATTTCACTGTCCATTATGTCTAGGCAGGATATTGCTAATATTGTTGCAATTTCTCTAAAGCTCGCAGTCACGAAGAGAGCTAAGTTCATGACAGGAAGAGTTATGAAAATTACTGCTATCAAGCATTCTTTACATTCCCAGCTTATCATTAGAAGTATGATATATGGACCAGCAGCATTAGCAGCACTTAGATACTTGTTAGGAATGTGGAATCGCAAGTCCCATACCAAGCTCACTGAATTTGAATTTGATAATATCTGTAGGTGATTCAAATGTACTGTAAAATTTGAGAAGCACTGATCCATGATATGTCTTACAAGCTACAGTTACAGCCTTCTAGTGGGTCATGAAATCAATTTAGTGGTCTTGCCACCAGCATTTAAAAAAATAGAGTGGAACAGAATATGTCCTAGTATATTGCATGTAAAATACTGTTTTCTGAAACTCATATTTTAGTTATAAATATGTTTCTATTTATTGAGTCTTGATGGAAAATCTGGGTTCAAGTCAAAAAAGTTTGAAAGCTTATAAGTTGAGGCACTGTTTCTCAAAATGTTGCCTACATTGGAATCCCCAAATTATTTGAAAGTTTGGCACATGTTGAGGAAGGAATAAGGATTTGTATTTTAGACAAGTGCTCTCAGATAATTCTGATTTTGAGTCATACTGAATTTGAGAACCACTAGTCTGGCAGTGATCCTCAGAGTTTAGTATGCATTAGAATCAACCTGGAGGATGTGTTAAAACACACATTAGTGGATCTCACCCCCAGAGTTTCTATTTCAGTAAGGATTTCATTTCAGCAAATTCCCAGGTGCTGCTGCTGCTCGTCTAGTAACCACTGGTCTAGGAACATCAACTTACAGTGGTGAAGGATAAGGCATTTGTTTAATTATTCAAGCTGAATTATTTTCCTAATTCATGGCTAAACTAATCAACACAACAAACACTCCCATATGTTCTGTACACTTCGTCCCAGCATCATCAAGAGGGGTCTTTCTAAATTGTTTCAAGGGGGACCTTTATTGAATACTGATAGCTTTTTACTGTTCTAAGAATCATGTTTCCAGATAGTCAAATGATATACAACTTTTGCCAGTTTTGGCTTTCTTTGGGGTCTACTTTCTACAGCCATCAGATTTGCACTCAGGAATGTGATTAAAATTCCAAGTTTGTGAATATTTTTATTTTCAGATATTTTTAGTTCAGTACTATTCAACACATGCTTGGAACTTCTGTCTCACCTAAGTTCTCATCAGAAATGCAGAATTTCCCCTGCTATTCCTTACCCACCAAAATCAGAATTTCAGCAGGGAGGACTATTAACTTCCTTTAAGAAAGTCTCCAGGTAGTTCTATGTACCATAAAGTAGGAGAAACACTGTACTAGATCAGTTGTAATTGCCAGGGACCTCTGTTAAACTGTAATATTTAAATTCAGCTGTACTGCTAGGAAGCCTGGCAGTATTGTTAACTTTGGGGGTGTGACCCTGGATTTTCTGATACCACTGACATCACAGGTATGCAGTTTGTAATTATTAGTCAAATCTTATATTTATTGGAAATGCTCTTATTTCAAGAGATTGCCAAAGCAAGTAAATTATACATCTGCATTATTTCTATCTCCTGAAACATATTACCAGAATTTCTCTTTCTCCTTTCCTGATAAAGTAATTTTTTTTCACCTTTCAGCGTATGTGAGTTAAGTGTCATGAAAATATGTTGAATTAAAGGTTTGGGATGGTAAATCTTAAAATAGAAAAAAGGTATTAAAATTCAGAGATTGACTAGAGAATTATGTTAGATGTATGTAGGCTGTTCAAAGCATACAGATACGCCAAAAGCTATCCTCAGCAACTCTTAATCCCCTTCCAATGAAGTCAGCTCATTCCATTCGGTGCCATAAAAAGGAATTATGTTTCATTTTAAAAAAAAAAGCAAACCTAAAAACCAATTGCTTCCTGTCACATTGGCTGAAACTGTGACTTCAATTAGTCTTAAATATTCTTTCTTATAATTAGTTATCACAAAATGTGTTGACAGGTCTTATTTTCTGCTTGATGATTGTACCAAACTAGGGAATTGCCATCTCTAACATTGTGCAGTGCACACTCAGTGATACAAATTCACTTCCTATTTGCAATATGTGTCTGTTACTAGTAATAGATGTATTGCAAAAGACTCAGAGTAGTTGGAAAAGGTAGAAGTCTTAAAAGTTCTGTAAGTCCCTCTAAGCTGAATGACTGTAGCTATATAATCTTTATTTGTAAATTAGACAGTGAATTGTGTTAAGTGCATGAATTTTAAAGTTAGATTAGTCTAATTTTAAAGCTGTGTTACCTTAGGCAAGTTACATAAATGCTCAGAACTTTATTGTTCTCACATGGAAGATGAATATAATAGTAAACAGGGTTCTTGCAAGGATTAAGTGAGAAAATACAGGTAACAATAATAGTGTCTGCTGTAAAATAATTATGCAGTAATTAGTAACTATTATTGCTTTTATTGGTAATTAGGTTATTTCTCAAGCTACAGTGATTTATTCATGGAGAGGGATGAACTAAATGGTTCTATGTCTCAAAATGAAATCTGTCTGCCTCCATACCTGTAGAATTACTTTAGGCTGTTCTCCTTTTCTCTTTTAGGCTGTATTTTTCTTCTTATGAGCAAACTCATGCTTTATCTTCATAATAATCACAACAATATGATAGTACCAATATCATATTCCTGGTATAAGGGAAACTTGTGCTATGGATAGGCTTGCTGTTTTGGAAACTGTTAGCTCTGAATCTTTATGCTGTCATTCTCCTATTGACTTTAATTAGTTTAAATTGATTTTAATATAAATTAAATAATTTTTTTCTTGTTTCTTTTTTTGGTTTTAAGTGGTGAACTACTACATGAGAAATAATTGCAGTACTTCTGTTAGTGAGGTGAGTGTACATTTTTTTCTTAAATTTAAATGTGTGTAATAGTTCAACAGTTTTATGATGTCCAACTACCAGGAAGGATCTAGCAGGTGCTAGTCTCAGAGCTGGTCACTAGCATGAGTTTTAACCAGATGCTATGCTACAACTTGAAGCTTAAGCATGGGGAAAATGGCATGAATTGTCCAGAGGAAAGTGTCTTGATTTTAAGTAATATGGTGTCTTTCTTTTATCTCCAAAGTACCTGATTTAGAAATTGGATAGTAACTAAAGACCAAGCTACACTGCTGGACTTTGAGTGGGATTGAGTGTATCAAAAGGAACAGGATTTAACAAAATAATCCAAATAGTTTTAAATTAGAGTAATTCATAATTAAAGGTAACAGTGTCTCTGAGTCATTTCTTATCTAGGACCTAATGAACTAGAAGCACTATATGCTTTCATTCAATATAGGAAAGTTTGAAAATTATACTGTGGCAGATGGATAGCTTACTACATGACTCACTGAAAGCACAATAGGTCAGAAATGTTGATGTTTGACTAACAAAAACTCAAGCTTCAGCACATTTTTAAAATAAAGTAAATTAAGTGAGGGAAAGATTGGTGTGTATTTTTGTAGCTATTTTAAAAAAATTGAACTTTACTTGAGAATCTGAGGATGACTAATTTATATGTGCTATCTTATTAATGCTGTGATACTTGAATGAAAGTATGAATTCTATTTCTGAATCTTTAGTACCACACAGTATCATTAAATCCTTGTTTAATGAGTGAACGAATCCTTGTTCAACTGAGTGAATAAAAGAGAAGGAACAGTAGGGAAATAAAAGAAAGGAAGATAGATGAATGAATGTATGTGGAATCATTTAATTATCTCTTTTTTAAAGGTAGGCAAATTATAAGAGTGAAAGCAATTCACTGTTGACAGCATTAAAATATCCAGTAAAAAAAATACCCCAAAGTTCTGAACTATAAAAACCACTTTCCCCATCCTCTAATACATATGTGTTATTCATTTGGTAATTCTCAACCTTAGCTAACTGGTAAAATCACCTACTATGCTTTTTATAGAATATCAATGTCCATCCTCACCCTTTATCCCCTATACCAGTTTTTTAAGGTGATTTTACTATATAACCAAAACGGAGAATCATTGCATGTAGGAATTATAAATGCTGTGTTTTTCAAAGTCATTTTTTTTCCAAAAGGAGAAACAAAAAAATGCATTTTCCAAAGCTTGCTTTTATTTTCTCTCCAAAGCTTTTAAAATTCAGGTGTTTTGCTTGACCAAGGACAATAACTTAGTCCTCTTTATCCACTCTAATAGAATACCATACAATGAGTGATTTAAACAACAAAAATTTTCCATACAGTTTTAGAGATTGAAAATTCAAGATAAAGATGCCAGGAAATTCAGTATCTGGTGAGAGTCACTTCCTGGTTCAATGACAGCCACTTTTTCATGTGTATACACATGGCTGAAGGGGTCGGGGTGCTCTGTGGGGTCTCTTTTATAAGGACACTAATCCCATTCATAAGAACTCCACCCCAGTGACCCAGTCACCTCCCAAAGTCACCACCTTGCAATACCATCACCTTGGGGATTAGGTTTCAACATGTGAATTTTGGGGGACATATTTAGGTTATAGCAGATAAGCATTAATCAAACACAAAATGAATACCTTGATCCAAGTACCTTAGCCTATTGACCTACAAAAGGAAGATTACTCATTGCTATTTGAGTCAACTGTAAAAGCATTTTTTTTTTCAAAATTAAATTTTGAAATTAAATATGTACCAAAAGATTGGTTTGCTCAGTGTTACTGTAAGGTCAGGTTAGAGAATGCAGAAGATAAAGCTCAAGCATGCTGCAGAACAAGTTGGATTATGTTTAGATAACACAATTTTCCAAAAGGCAGTACTCTTCTTACCTGTAAATCTCATGACTCATCTCATTTTGGTTTCTTTCAGGAATGAAATCTTACTATAGTGCTAATAAAGAGGTTTAAAAAAATTTACATGAGAATCAAAGTCAGACTATTTTCTTTTATCTCAAACTACCGTAATAAAATTTTCAGCCAGAAGCCAATTTCATACTCATTTTTCAGAGTTGTTGGTGATATCTGAAATGTGAAATGCTATTTTCCTTGTTTGGTTTTATTATTACTCAATCAGTAGGTTATAGGCTACTGTAATATTTGATGATTATTTATTGAATAAATAAGTGTTGTGGCTTAGGTGGTAAATGGTGATTTCTTGTCCCCAAAAACAAAAATTCTCTTTGAATTCTTTTAAGAATTTTTAAATTATTTAGACTCTAAAATGAATATTATGATGAATATCTGTTATTTAATCTCTTCTTTCCTCATGGGAACCAACTCAATGTAGACTCCCTTTCCTCCTTGATCAAAGGTGGTGCAATGTGACCAAAACCTTTCTCATCAGAAAATTATATCCCCTGTTTACCCTCACTCACTCCCCTGGGTTCCTAATCCAAGTTAAAACTGTAGGTCAGCCACTTGACTTTTTTGCTGGAGTTAATAGACACCATTGCTTCTATTTGCTGGAGTTAATCATGGATACAGTTTTGGAATCTAGAACCAGCTGCAGTAACCTTTCCCACTTAGGAACTAGAATCTGTATGCAGTAGGAAGTCAATAAAAAGTAAGCAAAATTGAAAGATGGAGAGAGAATTAGAGAGTGAGCTGTTTTCTTTTCATCCAATACTTCATATCTATTCTTAAAATTAGACAAATCCTTTTAATTCTGAATATGAAAGTAATAAATTCCTACTTTAGGAAATTTATTAAATACAAAATGTATGAAAAAATTTAAATTATAGAATTTAACACCCAAAGCTATCTTTTTTTATATATGTCTTCCTATGCTTATATATAGTAAATATACATGTATGTGTATATTTTTGCTTTAAACAAAAGTGAGATGATGTTTTTATCAACTTTTGCTTCACAAAAACATCCCCATGTCAATAAAGACAGGCATCATTTTAACCTCTAAATAATATTCTATTCTGTAAATTATAGTTTACTATAACACCACCCTGTTTTAGTTTATTTAACCACCCTGTTATTGCAAGTGTTCCTTTAAAACTCTCAATTGTTTTTTAAATGAGTGTTTATTTTTTTAATGACACATCATTCTTTTACATCCTTGTTTTGTTTTTTTATAATATGGGACTTCAGGTGTGGTCACCATCATTTCCCAACCACCAAAGTACCTATAGTTCCCCACCATAGTCCATTGTGCTCTCCTTCTCCCCTGCTCTCCTCATCCATTCCCCCTCCTCTCCCCTCCTGGATGCCTCAAGTATGTGGTCAGTTTTCAGCTCTTGATTGTTTTCTAAAAAAGCTCTAGTTCTTACATTAACTGACTTCTCCTAAGAATCCCCTTTTTGTAAGTTTTCCTGGCATAGCAATTCAAATAGTAATTGGCAAGAAGGGGGCTAGAAAGCCAACTTTTGACTTGTTAAAAGCATAAAAGCAGCACTTTTTCTACTGCTTGGTTTTGTGCATGGTTTTGTAACCATGAGGTCTCTTTTACCAAATTTTATTTTTGGTAAAAGTATATTATATATTATTTTTACAATAATTTTATGTGAACTATATGGATGTCCTTAGTTTAGAGAGTTTTTTTTAACAGCTCTCGCCTCATTTCTACATTAATTTGAAAACAGTACACAGATGCCTTTGGCATAATATTTTGGTGCTGACTGTGCCATTCTTTGATGACTAACAAATCTCTTATTACAGGGTGTGGCTATTCAATGGCATAGGTAAACCCAATTCAAAAGTAGATATCATTTATGCTTTATTATAATAACAAAGCAAGACTCAGCAATGAGAAATTAAGTAATTACAAAAATATAAAATATATGCAAACATTGGGTATTAAAAACATGATAAATCAAAGGTAGAATATGTATTTAATAAGTACAAAGTAATAGAAGCATGAAGAGTAAATGGAATCATAACTCAACAACTTTATAAATGACAAAAGGGAACATACAAATTAATAACTCTAGGCCATTCTTCGCTCTTTTCCAAATGGCCTGTTTCTTTTAAAGTGGGAGCCAATTATAATGGGAACTATTATTATAATGAAATATCATTGAAATAATCATTTTGAAAAAAACCTAGGCCACATGAGTGTGCTTTTTGTGAGTTCCCACTTACCCTTTATGTTTCCCATTTTAAAGAATGGTTATATTGCTTTTGGGCAAGCCCAGTTTACTGGTTACTTTTCAGGTGTTAATGACATTTCTTATAATAAAGGATCTAAATACTGTAAGGAACAACTGTGAATAAGATTTTAAAATGTTGCCATAGACAATGCTTCAAATGGAATGCTTCTGCTACTTTTCATCTAAGTTACATTGTATTAAAGAGAATGTGACAAAATGGGGCCCTATAGAGACCTATAGGAAAACATGAAAGTTTAGTAGTTCATGTTAGAATAAGGAATTTATTTTTCACCAACACTCCTACCTCAACTCTATTAAGGTATAACCAACAATGGAAGTCTGTATGTATTGAAGACATAAACTTGATGGTCTGATATATGAATACTTTGTGAAATAATCACAATTAAGTTAGTTAACATACTCATCATCTAATTACTATTTTGTGTGTGTAGTGACAATACTTAGGTGCTACATTTTGTAAGTTAAGCTACATACATAAGATCATAGCCAATTCCAAATATACAAAACAACTGTTAATTATAGTTACATGAATATATTATCTTCCTAACATATTCATCTTGTATGACTGAAACTTTATGCTTTTTTGACATTGTTCTAATTTTTTGACTGAAACTTTGTACCCTTTTACCAAGATCTCCAATTTCCTCCTCCCTCCTGCCCCTAGGGGCCTATTTTCTTGTTCTGTGAGTTTGACTATTTTAGATTCCATATGTAAGTGAGATCATTTATATTTGTCTTTCTGTTTTGGACTCTTTTCATTTCAGCGTAGTATCTTCCAGATTCATCCATGTTGTTCTAAATAGCATTCTATTTTAAGGCTGAGTAATATTTCATTATGTCTATAGATACTAGATTTTCTTTTATCCATTCATTCATTCATTGATGAACAGTTAAGTTGTTGCCATATCTTGGCTATTGTGAACAATGCTGAAATGAACACAAGAAACCAATTTAAACTTTTTAAACCAAGAAATATTTACCAGACCTGTAAGGTCTGTCAACTACTCTCAATTTCTAAGGATTTAACAATTTTTGAAGAAAAAGGAAAATTGAGAAAGAAAATGTTTTCTTCTGGGAACCTCTGAAGTGGCAGATTAATATATGTGGGACATAACTGGAATTAGTACAATGAGTACAGAAAGCTTTATTTCAGATTATTCATATTGCTTAGGCTTAAATTGCAGGAACATTCTACAAGGATTTTTGCAAGATATAATGTATTCAAAGCCATGTAAATTTATATTTTCAGTCACTTTGGATTTGTATTTTTGTACTTATTTGCTTCAAAGAGGAATATTTCTTCGTCCAAATCATAAAATAGTTCCTTGGGAAAGCTTTGTGGAGATGTTTTTGTCACTTTTAAGTCTTAAAATATTTTTCCCCAGACTTTTGAGACATAGAAGTATTTTAGACAATACTCTAGAATTCAACAGCATGAGTTAGTTTTACATATGCTTTTCCTGTTTTTCTATTTCCTTATTTAATGTTTCCCCTTAATTTCAGCTAAGGAATAGTTGCTAATATAATTAATAATATTGGGCAAACAACTATTGCTCTATCAAAGAACATGGGACTGTTGTTACTATAAATGTCTTTGCAATAGATATAATGATTCTAAAACTGGAGGATAACAACACAAATGATAGAAGAGAAAATTTTTGATTTTTTAATTATGATAAAAGAGTAGACCAGTTAAAAATAATAGTATTCCAAAACTATTATATCAATACAAGGAAGTACAAGTAAAAAAATCCTATTGCAGACATAGTTCCATTACACATAGGAACTTAATATGTAATATAGGATAGAAAAAGGACCATTGCAACAACAATGGTTATCAAGTTAGAAAAAAATAGTTTAGATTATTCTCTCATTTTATACATCAAAATAAATTGCAGATTAAAGAAGGGTATAAAATATTAAACAATGGAAACTGAAATGTAATATTTTCTGGAAGGTGGTTACTTTTTTTAGTTAGCAGCAATTTTTTAAAAAATCAAAAGAATATTTGAACATATTTTTTCAAATAACAAAGTGAATAGGTAACAACAGAATGGGAAATACCTACAAAAATCACTATATATCTATAACTGTATATATATATATAAGATATATATTTAAAGAATTGTTATCTTTCTTATATAGAGTTCATTCAAATTAACACTAGATCTACATAAAGCACATTAGACCGCCAATAAATTGATAGCCAATAGCATAATTAGTGAACATAGAAAAATACTATTTCACTAGTCACTGAAGAAACACAAACAAAAATAGTAATATGGTATCTGTTTTCACTTTGAAACTAAGTAAATATTTTAGACAATCATAACAAATAAGCAGGGCACAATGAACAAGAGCACTATGACAAAATTTTATAAACCCATATCTGTCAAAATGCCCTTATTTTATGATGTAATAATGCACATTTTCATTTCCATAAATATGTCTGGGGAAATAAGACTAATGTTCAAATCAAGTGATTTTGTTAAATATGACATTTTAAAAATTATTTATTTACTTTTAGTATCATGCAACTTCAGTTATCTTTGTATGGTTTTTGTTCCCCTTGGGTATGTACCCCTCTCCCAACCCCCTTACTAATCACTGTATCTCCTCTTGTTACTGTTCGCTGGTCCATGTTTAGCCCTTTAGTGTCTTCTTTTTCTGGAGCAATGTCCTTTTCCTGGATGAGGACCTGTGTTCCTGGGGGACCGTGAATCATGCTGCTCAGATTTCCAGTCTTACCTTAACTTGCATTGAGCAGCCATTCTGAGCTCATTTGAGTCCATCAGTGGCTGTTCCTTCTTGCAGGATGTCTCCTCCTTTCTGTTCTTACTCCCTCCCCCCCACTTTTTTTTTTTGGTTGGGGAGTTCCTTCAAGGAGACAGATGTCAGTTGATGGTTGATCTGGTTGGTCTCTATGCGGCTGCCATATTTCTGTAGCCTTCCCCCCACTGTCCAGAGGGATGGACCTTACTTTTGATAGAGGGTACTCTGGGTCAGAATTCTAGCTCCTAGACCCCAGTGACAGTGTTTGAGTAATCTTGGTAGGTTGTCTTATATTAATCTCACAGTCCTGTGTTCTGTGGTTGTATTCAAGCTTTTTTGGGTCCTACCCAGGGAAAATGTGTGTCCAAGGTTTTTAATCATGTTTTTCACCTCATCTGTTTCTTCTTTTGCATTATTTGTGGTTTTCTTGTTCCTGATAAGGACTGATGGGAGTGAGAATAAAGCAGAGGGGGTTAGTCTCGCCTCACTCCTACCTGTGCCCTGCAGGGCTTCCCCCACCTCCCATGCAGACTAGAAGGCCCTTGCTAGGGTGCCTATACTCTAGGCCCCATTCCTGGCAGTGGCAGCCAGGCCTACCAAAATACCAGGACAAAGGACTTGGCAGGCCTTGGGGAAGCAGACATTTAATTGAACTTTGGGAAACAACTTTGTGAAAACACTATGAATAAAAAAGATAAAAGTTTTGATTAAAAGTCATTGGAGAAGACTGGGAGATGGAGATAAAATACATATTTTTTTCTGTAAATATTTGATTTAAAGTTTTAATGATTATTATACATATATGTTTTAAAAGTTTTAAAATAGATAATAAACTCTCTCCTTCCCCTGTCTTTTATTTACCCAGTTCCCATTCCTCCTTGCAGCTCTTTTTTCATTAGTTTCTGTGTACTGTTGGGTTTCTTTGTGCAAATACAATTTAGAATGAATATATTTTTAAAGAAAATGAAAAAGACAGTTTGGGAAACAGCTGAAATCAGTAAACTGGAAAGAGTAAGGGAAAATTTGGGCTCACAGATGTATTGTTTATAGTGCTATTTTTCATAATTTCTTATCTTAATAGTCATCTTTTTAATTAATATTCTTTTTCTGTTTTTGCTTCTCTGAAAAAGAATCATCAAATTCTATATTTTTTCACTGTTGTCCATCATGTATATGTATATATGAGTATATGTTTTTATATAGCTCCTCAATTGTCTCACTCTGTATCTTCAAGAACTCATTCATATTTCTTGGATTACAGCTTCCTTGTTTGTTAATCAAAAACAAAACAGCTTAACTTTTATTTTTCTAGCAATCTCCCAGGAATAACTAGACTTTAGGATCCTTGGTGTTTCTTTTTTTGTAAGACTAAGATAATATAAAACTCTTGATATAGAAGTTTCACAAATATGCCATTACTATTCATGGCATTGACTAGTCCCCAATTTGTCCTTTATTCCTAGAATCTCAGATAAACCAATAAATTGTCCAAAGCTTTTAATCTCTTCTGTTAACAGTTTGCAATTTGTTCCAGTTAAATTCTACTAAGACACTGACTAAATGCACATGCTAATTTCTTTAGTCAATAATTAAGACTTTTCTAATGTCCCAAAACAGATGATTGGATGAAAAAGATATGGTATATTTACACAATGGAATATTACTCATCAATTAAAAATGACAAATTAGATGATTTTATGAAGACATGGATGGACTTAGAAGAATTCATATTAGCAGAAACAAGTCAGAAAGAAAAAAAAACAGAAACCAAATGGTTTCACTACTATATGGGTCATGGGAAAGATAAACAAAAATCCATGAAGAAAAGTCAAAACAAGCCAACAACCAAATTAAAGCACACAGCCTTGGCGAGGGGAGGATGGGACAGGGTGGGAACAGTCAGGGAGCGGGGGTGAACCCCAGAGATCACAGAGATGTGAAATGTATATATAAATAAATTATTTAAAAAATAAAAGAATTAAAATTTTTAAAAAAGTAATTAAGACTTTTCTTTCCCTGTGTGGAATTCCTTGTCTGTCACCTATCACAACTTCCTTAGATACCAGCATTCCTTTACCAGTCAGAGAACACCTCCTATATAACTATACTCTGTGCGCCATGCTTATACCTGCGTATACTTACAGAATGTATGGCAGTTCATCCCCTATTATTGTCTTCAGAGTTGACACCACTAAATTCCCACTTATAGATTAAACCATACCTGAGCAAGGTAGAATGGAGGGGGTGGTAGAGGAGTGGGAGTAAGGGAGGAGGGAACATTCATTTGAAGCATTTGCTAATTTTTTTTGTTATAATTGCTTATATCTTGGCCAATTTAAAGCTAACAACATAACATAACTGAGCACAGAGGTGGGAAGAGATGTAAAACAGCACATTTTCATTGTATAGTCACAGTAGACATTTATGTCCTCAAGAGTATGGGTAATAGTATGTAGTAAGATAATTAGGAAATAATGAATTTTAAGTATTCTTATCTTTTTTCCTGAACCATGCCCAATGAATCGGTCTTATATCTAGAACAATTCTGATCATGAATACTAAGAAACTATGTTCAGGTTAGATTAAAAGTATTCACTCAACATTTTTATGTGCCTGTCATTGTGCTAGGCCATACAATACAGAGAAGTGTAAAACTCCTTCCATAATCTTCCCTATGGACATAAACAGCGTCTTTATTTTCAATTTTCAGGTCAAAAATCTTAGTGTTCTCTTTGATTCTTCAATTTCTTACTTATCTCACTTCAAGTTTGTTAGTGTATACTTAGGACTCTACCTTAAGAATACATCCGTATTCAAACATTTCTCACCCCTCCACCAAAGCAACCTCTCTGAGTTACCATTTTTTCTTGCTTAGATTTTTGAAATAATGAAATAAATAGATTTTTAAAAAAATAAATGGTCTTGCATCCATTATGGTTTAGTCTGAATGTAACAGTCATGCTGATTCTTTTAAACTATATGTCATATGCTTTTTCCTCTCCTCAATATCCTCTGATAATTGCTTGACTCACTGAAAATAAAAGCTGGAATGCTCACAGTGATTTTCAGGGTCTAACATAGTTGGCTTCTTTCTTTACCTTTACATTTCTGATATCATCTTACTACTCTCACCCTATCTTGGTCTGTTCCAACTATACTGGCCTTATTTTTCCCTCAAATATGCTGAATAGGATCCTACCTCAAGGGTTTTACATTTACTGCTCTGTGCCCCCTCTTTCTTTGATATCTGTAAGACTCTATGCTTACTTATTTTCTTGTCCAGGTCTTTGCTGTCTACTCACTGAAGCCTTCTTTACTACCCTGTTTAAAATTGCATCTCATCCCGGAAACACCCTCTTAAATATTCTTCACAGACTTGTTTCTATTTTCACTTATTTGTATATTACCCTCCCTCCACTAGAATATAATTTGCACAAGGCCAGTAAACTCTGTTTTGTTCACTTCTAACTCCCCAGTGTCTGGGATAGATAAATACTTCATATATATTTACTTAATGAATGAAGAACTGTTCTCAATGAGTTTATAGGCTTACTATGTGTATCTTTTGTAACCAAAGTAACTGCATTTCCTGTCTTTGAA
>PVHY01015143.1:0-36679 GCA_004024945.1 Uropsilus gracilis
GGGGTGGCTGAAGTAGCAGCACAACCCTCAGGGGCTGAAAACTATAGTCTGGATGGTATTTGCAATAGTCAGAATAAACATTTCCTTCCTTTCTTCAATAACCTGTAAATGATTTCAATCTGTTGCTCCAACCAGGTTCTTCTACCTACTCCTCCTTCACTCAGGGATACTCCCCTGGGATCCTGTGCTCTTGCTGTTCATCTCCTGTGCTCATGATTCTCCCCAGATAGCAAACCCATCAGTTCACCTCTTTCAAGACTGTTCAAAGGCCACCTGTTTTTAAACTTGAAATCCAACAGTCCATATATTCCATTTCTGCTTTATTTTCCTTAGTTATTAACGGCGTCTTAGTTTACTATCTTGCAAGAATTTTGTATTTTGCTCATTGCTGTATTACCGTGGCCTAGAACATGAGAGGTATTCAAAACTATCTGTAGAATATTAAAGAAATGAAAGAATGTTCATTCTGATTATTTCAAATAATACCCTGACTCTAGTTTTCAGCCCTTCCATTTCTGGTGTGGCTTCTCCCAACCCTAATTCTCTTACTATTATATTGGAAAAATAAGTTTAGATGATAAAGAAAATCTTATTCACAAACTGGATGTACATTTACAAAAATAGTATTATCAAAGTTCAGAAGAATAAAGTTGAGATGTTTAGAGATCTGTATTGAAGGTGAAAGACTGGTATGGTGGTTCTAAGCTGGCTGATTAAAAATGAAGTTGTTTTAATATGATAAAAGCTGTAAGGACACGTGTTTTAGGGGGTCTAACGGAAAAAGAGCAAAGGCTGTCAAGTGCTGAGTAAGCGTGGAGAAGGGACTGGAGTTAGCCAAACCCGCAGACATTTCCTGTGCATTTGAGTGAAAATAAAGACCAGTCTGTAAAGTGTGGCACTTAGCAATTTAGAAGCAAGTTAGAATTCAGGACTTTGTAGCAAAATGACAGGAAAGGCCGGGCATGGTGGCACATGCATGTAAGCGGCAGCCTAGGAAGCCGTAACCGGGGCCAGGGATCACAGTTTGAGTTCCGCCGGGGGCACGTAGCGAGACCTAGTCCCCCAAAAAGTAGCTGGGCGTGGTGGTGCTCGCCTGTAATCCCAGCTACTGGGAGCTGAGGCTGGGGATTGCTTGAGTCTGTGCTACCCTGGGCAACATGAGCCTGCGGTTCCACAGGCAAAAATAGCAAGACCAAGTCTCAAAAGAAAAAAAAAAAAAAGACAGGACCCACCAGTACAGTTTACAATGTAAAATAATCCAAGCCCAAGTTTGGGGTCCAGAAAGTAATGTTTATTGCGAATGGTGGGTAAGAGGGGGTCATTTTCTTGGGGCACACAGGGCAATCCAGAGGCCAAACTCAAGTGAATTATCTGAAGGCTCTTCCTTCAGGTTTTAGCTCAAGGGGTTATTCTACCTGTATTGAGGGGTTGGGAATACTAACACAAGCTTATGCTGACTTCCAGGGCTTCCCAGGATGACTCCTGCTTCTACAACTCTCTTTTGAAATCTAGAGAAAATGAAACTTTGAATTCTGATCATATTCAACTCCATAAAGTGTTTTTAAAAGCCTCTAAATGGTGGCTGCGGATGTGGAAACAGGGAGATTCTGTCATTTAGGCAAGACCAGAGCCTCCTCCTCGCAAGTGCCTTCCCTCCCTGATCTCTCTTCACTGGATTAAAGAGGCCTTCCCTGTTTGGTATGCAGGACCAGGGATTTGAGAAGACACTACATCCAGACCCCAGTCTTCTTGTTAGGAATGAATGAACTCTCTAGAGTCTGATTTCCTCAAAGGATGCTAGTAAAACACCAATGGCACCTTGCATGTTGTTTCTCAATATAAAGGTGTAATTTGGCAGAAAAGCTCACCCACTTCATCTAGTATAGAAACGTATTCAAAGTTATTGCTTCAGCAGCAATACTATAATCACACTGAAGTATCAGATCATCTGCTGAGAAAAAAGAGTAACTGGGCAAATACTGGACAAATTTTTCCTACAATTAAATCTGCTCCCCCAGGAGGGTTTTCTTTGAAGCAACATTGTTTTAATACATAAATGCTTTAGCCCCTATAAGAATTGTTGTAAGACAGTAAAACCATAAAATCAGCAATGCCATTTACCTTCTCTAGAGGCTTTCTGGTTTGTTTGTTTCAGGCATGCCTACAGCTCTTATTTTCTAGACACAGTTAACTGGGGTGAGAAGAGAAACAAAAATGTGATTTTTTACTTAATTGTGAGTAAATTACCCTCCCTTGAGAAGAACCCAAACTCCTGGAGTGCCATTCTTCCACACTCTCCTCACAGTCCTGGGCTCAGGTGCTGGGGGGGCAGCCAGAGCCCTTGCCCTTCCTGCTCTGCAGCCCCCTCCAGGGGGGCCTGCCTCTCCTGAGCCTCCCACTGGGCAGCCCCAAGAGGTCTCCTGCGATCTGAATGTCACCCACTTCCTCCACTGCACCCTTGACCTTCTGGGCTCCTTTGAGAAACAGGCTTGCAGCTGGAAGTACACTGGTTGCCCTGCTCTGGACTCCGGTCCTCTTCACTGCCAGGTTTTGCCACAGCAGGGTTTCAAGAATCTTTGAGGATGTTCTGACTGCTGTTGTATCCAGTTGCAGCTTCCAGCTCAGTCTTGGACAAAGGTTCTGAGCTCAGTTATCCTTATCACCATGACGGAGACATTCAACACAGGTCATGATTTTCGGAAAACTTTTTACTTAGCCATAGTTTGTAAATACTGATGCACATAAATGCTGCTCGTTCAAAGCTAAGAATTTATAAACCATTTCTAAGGTATGAAGAGAAAGGGAGAAAAGGAAGTCTCTGATTGGAGGACTCAAATCAGGAAAGAAGCTATCCTCTGAAGGTTCTGTTCCTGCCCATCCATAAGACAGACCCACCTTGATCTGACGCCAGAGCTTTAAATTATGATTATGAGCCAGACATAGTGGTGTGCGTCTGTAATCCTAGCGCTGGGAGGCAAAGAGGCCAGGCAGGGTTTGCTTGAGTTCGCAGGTTCAAGACTACCCCGGGAAATATAGTGAGACCTGGTCTCAAGCAGCCAGGCATGGTGGTGGGTACCTGTAATCCCAGCTACCTGGGAGGCTGAGGCTGGGGATTCTTTGAATCCGTGGGATTGGGACTACCCGGGGCAACATAGCGAGACAGGCTCAAAAAAATTAATTAATTTTAAAAAATTATGATTTGAGCCCAAAATGCTAGTTTTAAGCCAGGCATGGTGGTGCATGCCTGTAGTCCAAGCACTGGGAGGCAAGAGGCCTGGGATCACTTGAGTTCATGGGTTTGAGACTACCTTGGGCAACATAGTGAAGCCTGGTCTTGAAAAAGCAGCCGGACACTGTGGTAGGCACTTGCAATCCCAGCTACCTGGGAGACTGAGGCTGGGAATTGCTTGAGTTCTCGGGATCAGGACTACCGCGGGCAACATAGCAAGATCTAGTCTTAAAAAAAAAAAAGCTAGTTCCCCGCCACCTGAATTCCTTCCCATGGTCTTCACTAAAAATTTGCCCCATAAGTCAAATCCCCCCATGAATAGACAAACTACATGTCAGAGCCAGTATCAAATCAAACTCAAAACTCCTATCTTTGGTTCCTTTAACACACCTGTTATTTTAAACATCACTGAACTGAAGATTAACTTCTTCCTTTCCATTTATAAATATACCATCTCAATTCTTGGCTTCCTCTTTAAATTTTATTTATTTATTTATTTTGAGACTAGGTCTCGCTACTTTTGCCCATGGAACCGCAGGCTCTCATTGCCCGGGGTACCATAGACTCAAGCAATCCACAGTCTCAGCTTCTCAGGTAGCTGGGATTACAGGCGCACGCCACCACACCCAGATTTTTTTTTTGGAACTAGGTCTCGCTACAGGCCCCAAGTGGGACTCGAACCACGATCCCTCGCCCCGGCTGCTTCATAGGCTGAAGCTTATAGGCACGAGCCACTGTGCCCGGCCCCTCTTTAAATTTTAAATAAAGTTTCTTATTTCTCACCATGTCTCCTTTAATCACATTCATTCTATTAATATCTACTTATATTGAATAAGTTTCAAGCACTGTGGGAGGCACTGTGAAGCTATTATACTAAACCAGGGGTTACCCCCAAAACTTATTAGTAAAGAGTTTGGCCGGGCATGGTGGCTCATGCCTGTAAGCTTCAGCCTATGAAGCGGCCGGGGCTAGGGATCGCAGTTTGAGTCCCGCCTGGGGCCTGTAGTGAGACCTAGTTCCAAAAAAAATAGCTGGGCATGATGAAATGCGCCTGTCATCCCAGCTACCTGAGAAACTGAGGCTGGGGATCACTTGAGCCCATGGTACCCCGGACAACAAGAGCCTGCGGTTCCACGGGCAAAAATAGCGAGACCTAGTCTCAAAAGAAAAAAAAAAAGAGTTTGTAAAACATGCACATAAATAGCTACACAATACAGGATAGAACATCAACTGTCTTAAGAAATACAAAGTAGAGGAACTGAGGAAAGCTTCATGGTATTTGAGTTGTCCTTGAAGAATAGACAGGTCTAGATGAACAGATGTAAGAGCTATTCCAAGAAGGATATCATTGTCTGCTTGGGCTGCATTAACAAAATACTGAAACTGGGTAACTTAAATACTAGAAATGTATTTTCCCACTGTTCTGAAGGCTAGACGTCCCAGATCAAGGTCCAAAGCTGTTTTCTGGTGACAGATCTCTTCCTAGTTGGCAGTCCACCCCTCTGTGCTCATATAACCCTTGCTCTGGCATCTCTTCTTCTAAGGACACAAATCCTAATGGAAAGGGCCCCATCCTTAAAAAATTCTTCAGGGACCCCATCTCCAAATTCAGTCATATGGGGAGGTTGTAGCTTCAATCTATGAATTTAGAGGGCCAGGGACACCAACATTCACTTACAAAGTTTCACACATAAGAGCTGTGTTGCAGGAAAATTAACTGACAGATATGAGTGTAGTGATGCTGGGGCCCTGCCAATCTAGGGGAGTCCTGCCACTCAAAGTTGAACATACATCTTCTTGGTTTTCAGAGCACTCAGCTGTATATTATTCTAACTTCATGATTAGAATCAAGGGATGTACCACTTCTGCACGTACAGTACAAAGAACAGAGATCACTACCTCAGGTTGCAGGAAGCTCCAGAAAACCAACATGGGACACCACACCTGGCATCCAGGAGCTCCATACTTGCATCATTCCTGCCATGGTGGCCCATACAGAGACCAAGAATCTGACAGCAAACATGGTTTCCTCATCTGGCCTGAACATCTGATCATAGGTTTAAAAACTTTAAAAGATTTTAAAAACTTTTAAAAAGTTTTGATATATTGTGAAAAGTCACCTCTTCATTTCTTTCATTTTTTTCTCCTTCAACCCCATGCCCAACAACATATAACAAGCACACACAGTAGTGCATAGGTCAAATGTGTCATAATTGTCCAAAACAGAACCCACTTAGACATGAGAAGGGGTACTTAATTTTTTTTTTTTTTTTTGAGATTAGGTCTCGCTATTTTTGCCCATGGAACCGCAGGCTCTCGTTGCCCCGGGTACCACAGACTCAAGCAATCCCCAGCCTCAGCTTCCCAGGTAGCTGGGACGACAGGCCCACGCCACCACGCCCAGCTATTTTTTTTTTTTTTTTTTTGGAACTAGGTCTCGCTACGGCCCCAGGCGGGACTCGAACCGCGATCCCTAGCCCCGGCCGCTTCATAGGCTGAAGCTTACAAGCACGAGCCACCGTTCCCGGTTGTGTTTTCTCAGTTGCGCTCTCTCCTCCACCCTAATTGTCACCACTATTCTTACATTTCCCTTTTGAATTGCTATTCTTTAGAAATCGCCTAAAAGTGAGCAAGAACAAGCCCTTTAGTGTAATAGCATAAGACTCAGAGGCCTTTCTCTATCTGGGTTCACCCTTTTTTTCTCTGGGTTCTATCTCAGAAGAGATACACTTCTTGGACTGTATCCCTCTGTGAAAGTCACTTTAAGATACACAGCCTGGCTTTCCACTTCTGTACAATTAGAAAAATCAGCATCATGAGGGAGGTCCATGTGGTGGTTTTCAGTAAAAGAGTGCACTGTTTGCTGTAGTCCTCATTACCTTGAGAAATCACCATCGTTAAAGAGTTGCATCAGCCTCGTGGGCTCCTGTTGCATTATTTAAAAGCAAAAATAAAAATGCCTTCATCACACCATTTCCCTGCTTAGATCCAACTGAACAGGATAATAAGGCTAATATAAAAAAAGGAAAAGCTAATTAAAGATTAACTAAAGGCAAGAAGTCACACAACTCCTTCTGCACTTGCTGATCGAACCTTTGCTCCCTAGCAACTTGACATTTTGAGGCTTTGCTTTCCAGAGGAGGCTCATTCAGTATTCACAAAGAAAAATAGTGATGGAAACCTGTTAACTCTGGGAAGAGAGAATGAGCCGTCCTGGCCCCCTCACCAGACACCATGAAGCTCTGAGCTATATGTCAAATTAACATCCGAAGCTCCAGCATGCTGGGTGCCTCCTGTGAGTATTCCTGCAAAGCTCCACAGGCTCTTCTGGGCTTCTGTTTATAATGAATTAAATATGTAAGTCAGAGTCATAGCTGAGGCCTGAAACTGCCATCATTTGAACTAATGGGGCAAATACCTCACTTGGCTTTTGACTTTGATGAAACTGTTTTGATTCTTTTGGTTCTAAAAGACCATGAACTCAAAGGTCTATTGGGTCAGTAAGTGAAATGGATAGACTCAGCACACTATCTAAAGGGATAGGTTGATATCAAGTGGAGGTGCTAGGGCTCAGTCTGGTTATCATAGCTGCTCAGAAATGCAACACTAATTAGGACAGCATTTCTATTTCTTATACCGGAAGCCAGAAATCGGTATTTTGAATAAAATCTTCCAGTTTATAAATGTGGGCAACTCATTCACACAATTTAAAGGCACTATCACCTCTCCTGAATATAGACTTATAATCCTATTTCTAAGTCTAAAAGTAAACTCAAGAGTACTGAACTTGACATCTCCAGATGGGAAGTGAACCCCAAAGCAGATAAAGGCTATTTCAATGCCTCAAAATGTTCAGATAAGCAGTTCAGTAGCAGAGCCAGATCTAGAAAGAATACTGCTTTCCAAATACATCATTTTTCCACAGATGAAAAGGCTAATGGCTTTATACCCAGTTGAAAGGTCAGTAGATCTTGCCTTGACAGACACTGTTAATATACTCTTTTTTTAAAACTTTCTCTGGATGATGTAGTAGAGGCAGTGTGCTACTATATAAAGTAGTGGGTAGGATCAGCACAGGACATTTTTGTTCCAAATGACTCTCCGCTTACCTGGAACCCATGACATCTGCATGTGACCGTGGAGGGCCGGGAGTGTTTCGACCAGGGAATACTTGGATAGATGGGATCATCCACCCTAGACAAGCAAGCCTTGCTTAGGCCTAGCCCTGCCATCATATGAATCATAGTGGGGGAAAAAAAATCTCAGGGGAAAAGATTAAAGACAAAATCTATGTTCACATCAACTTCCATTCTCCTCAGTAGGATCTGTGCTTCTACGTCTACAGGGTCAGCAGAGAACAGAGGCTGAACTGAAGCAGTATGTTATTATTAGGCTATAGGTTATTAGGATTGTGTAATTCCAGCTTCATATTTACAAGTGTTTGTTTTTATAATTGAGTGATAGCTCCTTTTACTAAGGGCAGGGTTTATAAAATACCCTTTGCTGAAACCCAAATTATGGTGTGCAGTTGAAGAAACTTGGCAGGATACAGAATTAGGAAACGTGCCACTGCCAATCATGTTTAGGAAATAGACTTAGCTGGGCGTGGTGGCATGTGCCTGTAGTCCAAGTGCTGGGAGGCAAGAGACCTGGGATCACTTGAGTTTGTGGGTTCGAGACTACCCCGGGCAACACAGCAAAATCTATCTCAAAAAGCAGCTGGGCACAGTGGTGGGTGCCTGTAATCCCAGTTACCTGGGAGGCTGAGGCTGGGGATTGCTTGAGTCAGCGGGATTGGGACTACCTGAGCAACATAGTGAGACCTAGTCTCAAAAAAAAGAAAAGAAAATATGCTTGGCTGTCTCATAATATTCTATTGTTACCAATTGGTGGTGATCAGGACAATACTTGACACAGAGTAGGTACTTACTCAATATTTAGTGAATAAATGGAAGAAAGACCTGCTAGGTTCGCATTCAGGCAGTGGAACACCCAAGCTAGTGAGGCAGAGTTCTGTCTACTTGCCTGCTTCCTCAGAATCTGCAAGTCAAACTAACAAGGGTTAGGAAGAGTAGCAGGCTCAGCTGCTGTCTTGGCATGAAGCCAGCCACGTCCTCTTCAGCTCAGCAAGGCTGGAGGCTGAGGTGGGCCTTCCCCAGTAGGTAAACTGAAAAGCCTCTGCAGGCTTCTTGGTTTTTAAACAAACTCTGTAGACTCTGATAATGAAGAACTGAATATATTTAAAACAACAATCAAATTTTAAAAATCTGCTTCTTCAACTCTCTTAATCCAGTATCTTTTGGGCCGGGCACGGTGGCTCATGCTTGTAAGCTTCAGCCTATGAAGCGGCAGGGGCTAGGGATCGCGGTTCAAGTCCCGCCTGGGGCCCGTAGCAAGACCTAGTTCCAAAAAATAGCTGGGCATGGTGGTGCGTGCCTGTAATCCCAGCTACCTAGGAAGCTGAGGCTGGGGATTGCTTGAGTCAGTGGTACCCCGGGCAACGAGAGCCTGTGGTTCCACGAGCAAAAAAAAATAGCAAGACCCAGTTTCCCAAAAAAAAAAAAAAAAAAATCCAGTATCTTTTGGAAAATGGTCTGTAATTGGGAAAGAATTAAAACCCTTTTTCAGTGGCTCTGCTGTTAGTAAGTATAATATTAAAAAGTGCAAAATGTTAACAAATGTATAATCTCTGACATGTTACTGGATAGTCACTACAATTCTTGCAACTCTCCTGCAAATCTGAAACTGTCATAATAAAAAGTTTGGGGAAATGCCACCTGCTGTCAAAAGAGCTACAGGTAGCATCCCAACCAAGCTTTGGCAGCAACAGCAGCACTAGCTTCAGTTCCTGATGTCACGTGTTGGTCTCAACCATTTAGATCTAACCCAGCGCCCCTGCCCTCTTACAAAGAACTTCTCACAGATGAGGAAACAAAAGCACAGGGATGTTAAGTATTTTCCCCAGCATCAAAATGCTTAGTGGCTGACTAAGAGTGAGAAAAAATAAAGACATAGGGTTTTGTTCTCAATCATATTCCATACTGACTCTTGAAGAGTGGCCTCTCTTAGGAGAGACAACTTTCCTAGTTGTCTATCACCTATTTTGAATATTAAAACAACTTTTTTTACAATTTTTTACGGGGAAAAGCATGTCTACTTAAATTTTTTATTGTCTAGCACAGATTTTCCCTAAGTCATTTATGATTAAATCATATATGATTCTTAAGATGTAAATTTTTATTGGAAACATAGAGTCTATTACCTTTATGGAAAAAAAAACAATGTGAATTCCCACATTCCAGCCCAACCTTATCACTCAACTTCTTTGGGGGAAACTAAGAGCTAAGAACAAGTGAAAAACTTAACAGTGTCCCCTTAAGTTTAGAGAAGACCAACAGACCAACCAAGAATACCCCTCCTTTCCTCATTTCCCCTCTTCACCCTGTGCACAAAGACAGTAAAATGTGCTTAACCCCACTCAGCAGGCCCTGGGGCATACAGGTGTGCTGGTCTAACTGATGCCCTCACTCAAGTAGCTTATGAAAAGGTAGAAACTAAATTCTAGGACCAAGGAAGCACTGTTTAGAATCAAGGTCATGACAATGAGTAGGGTTTAAAAGATACTATCTAGTCCCTTCCTCGGATAGTACCTTCATAGATACGATCTAGGCCTGTAAGTTAGGGTCTATAGCTGAAGCATCAACTCTGATAATTCACTCATTTTTTAAAACAGATTTATTAAAGAAGACTCAATCCTGTAAAATCCATTCCAAAGTTTGACAAGACTTATATAATTTTCATACTCCTAGTAAAATATCTCAAGCCATACCAGCTCCCACTTTGATTTTCTGCATAGAGCTTAGAACAACCAACTGAGATTTTCTTATTAAAACTGTATTACTTGAAGGCCATTACTAAGAAACAGCTATCAGCAAATTATTAGAAGGCTTCTGTATCACATGCCTTCCTGTACCCCCTGGCAATCTTTAATCCAACTGGCTTTAATTTATGTAACCATCCTTGGAACCTTTCCTTATAACCTTGACTTATAGCATGCTTCTTTGAATTATATCATGAACCTTAGCCTCTCTAATGGTATAAATATGTGACATATTCCTTAATCTCCTTTTTTAATCCTGGAAAACAGAACTAATCTAATCTTTTCCTAAAAGCTTAACCAGGGTACCTTATTTATAAAGGAAAAGAAATACCATTTTACATCTCCTAAGGCATCTTTTAAAATTATCACTTTTGTTGATCCAGTTAGCATTTACCGCACCAGTGACTGTGCTGTTACAATAGGGTGAACTGATAAATGATAAATTTATTATTATTTCTTTTCATTTAATTGCAATTTTAAAAGTTGGTTTAAAAGGCCAGTTACCCCAAGAGCAGTCATACCAAGTATGATTTAGCAGTGGCATGATTAGTATGATTTTAGTAGAAGTCTAGTTGAATTAGAAGACATGGTGAAAATTCCAAATTGTGCTGTCAGGTCAAAATTTTTCTTGAGACCCTCTGCCAACCACTATTTCTAAAGCCTTTCTTAAAGGCCACTGTCAAAGGCTTGAAACTGCTTCTCATTTCCACACCTGACCACTAGGTGGCACCAGAACCCTGAATTTAGAAAGAAATAGAAAAACTTGCTCAAGAGGTCTTCAGGTGATTTGCTATGAAACTATTAAAACCTAAAGAGAAATCACTTGTTTTTATCAGAAACCTAGAACACCATGGCTGTTTGCCTTTTATGCATCCTTATGGTGTGTACTAGTGTGAAAAGCAGATTAAGAGATATATGCAACTCATTCCTTAGTGCCCTGCCCACTATTTTCTTTCTGGTCAACTAGTTTTAACAGCATTTCTTTGTGCCACAGCCACCTCCAGCAGCAGCATTCGAGAGACATCCAGGCTTCATGTTGTTAGACTCTTCGGCAAGCTTGAATGGATCAGTGATTATATCCTGGCAAAAGGCAAACCCAAATGTAAGAAAATGTTAAAGGTTATGATGTACCTGAAACACCAATACTTCAGTTCAATTTACACTGATTTACTCAGAAGGGAGATGCAATTTTAAAGTTCTGTAATATCCAGGGAGTAGCACCAGTCACTCAGTTACATAAATCTGGGCACAATTTCCTGAAACTTTAAATCAAGATAACTGGATTTACTACTTTCAATATAAACTTCATTTAAAACTTTCAAAAGGTGTTATTTCTTGGGCTAAGAGAGTGGTTTTCTTTGTGGGATTCCCATTTGTATGGGCCTTTTATTCCTTTGGAACTAAGATCCCAAAATGCTGAAATGTCTTTCTCTCATTGAAGCTAGTCTCCAGAAACATGTGAGCAAGACAAGAAAGTAAATCCCAGACACTCAAGCCACCATTAGCAACTGCTGGCATTCAAATGTTGAGCTCATCACCAATGGCCAGTAAGACGGTAGTAGGGCAGGGTAGTAGAATTTTCAAGAAGAGGCAGTCTTTTGTTTTCTGCCTTTCACCTCCAAGTGAGATGTCTCTAATGCAGTACCAATGGGGCCAGAGGGAGACCAGGCACAGGGTAGGTGGTCAAAAGCATGAACAAGCTCCCTTCCCTAGTAATAATGAGTTTATTAAGCATAAACTTAAAACTTACTATTTATTTGTGGCCATTGCAACTAGGAGGGTGTATGAGATAGGTGTTGATCCTGAATTCACAAAATTACAGTCTTACTGACAACTTCCTTTACTGACATAACTACTGGTGGCCTTGATATCTCTGGCTTACTCTTCCCACTTTTTCAAACTACAGAGGTCAGTCTGCATGAGGACCCCCAAAGAAGCAGACAACTCTTGAGCAAGGTGTGTTAAAGTCTGTAAGAAGCTAGCTAGGTGGGTTGCTATCGCCAGGAATTCACATCCACTGTCTTTTCCTCCTCTGAGCACGCTGGAAGGCTGGGTCAAAAGAGTTAGTCTCTCCTCTTTTTCCACCCAGGAAAATGTTTCCACACTCTTCTTCTCATTGCATAGCCTGATAGCAGTACCACTTCCAAATGCATGCCACCAGCCCTAACAGGCCTCAAAACCTGAAGGAAATAAAAGGTGGCCATGCAGTCCTTTCTAGTGCCGACAGCCTTGAGTCTATGAATTACAGTGTGGCACAGCCTGCAGGTTAATAATGTCAGCTCTAGAATCGCACCTGAATTCAAATTCACCACTTTCTAGCTGTGTGACTTGGATTGGTAAATTAATCTTTCCAAGTCTCACTTTTTTCATCTGTAAAATGAAGATAACATGTTACTGTGAGGACTACATGGTAGATGTCTTGTTCGATAAAGGCTGGGTCCTCTGTATTGTTGCCTCTGTTGTGAATGTTATCAATCCTGCTACTCTTAACTGAATAGTACACAGTACAAAGCTTATCTGCACTATTTCAGATGCTGCAATTCTAATCATGTAATCGTTAATTACAAATACATTTTGCTTTTGGGGATTAAAGGAGGAGTAAGAAAAGGGAGAAGGGGGGAGAAAAAAAGAAAAAAAAAGAAGTACTCTCAGAAACTTGCAGCAACAGTCATTATTGAGCTGATCGTCAGTAAAAGCTTTAGCTTTCCTTCCTCTTTGCAGCAAGAGATGGGGGAAATGTAAGAACAATTCCTTGTACGCCACCTGTTTGCACTTTAGGGTTTATCAAAAAGGTCTACCATAAAAAAGATAAGAAGGTGCTCCACAAGCACACAGTTACATGTCTTTCACTCTTTAAAAGAATCTTTAGATTCATTCCTTCGTGTGTGTTATTCCCATTTCAAAAACTCAGAACTGATCTTAAGACTGGCATATTTACAGGTAGAAAGAAATAAGGCAGAGTGGAAAAGAGACTGTTGGGATAAACCAGTAGGCTGTTACTAATCATATCTGAGATCAAGAACCCTCCTGTACTTGCCCCAGTGCTTACAGGAAAGAGAACAGGGGAATTATGCTGGAAGAAATGAACTTCTGGCATGGTGAAAACATTTATTTTTATAGTCAGAGACACTAGAAATGCAGTGGCCGTGGAAAGACTCCTGTCCTCGTGGCTGTTCTCTGCTGAGAGCTTTGTAGACAGTATTCAGGAAGCCAAGTTACAGGAGAATTGCAGTGATGGAAACATTCAAAGAAAGCACCAATTCTGACTAGCAAGTTTTCATGAATAAACTCCCGAGATTTCAAAGGATCAGTAACACATATATGAAAAGCTTAATGAACTAAAAAGTCAGAAGTCAAATCTAATCTCTACTCCCCCCCCACCCCCAATCATCTTTTCAGAAAAATAGAGAGGTAACAATAGCAGGGTGCTGGAAAATTTGCCAAGGCAAATTATTCTCTAGCTCTAAAGGTGGATCCTGTACTTAGCTGGGCTTCACTTACACTTTCAGGTCAAACAAGAACATATTAAATTTTATAGCTCCAGGATTTTTGTCTCTTGTGTTCAATTAAATTTTCCCAACTACAAATTTATCATTTTTTACAGTGATTTCTTAGTAAGTTTTACTCCTAGAGACTGTATGAGTTAAGAGAAGGAGAAGACACAAAGAAAGGATTACTTTTATATCAATGTACAGTCAATGCCTTCAACGTTACTCTAAAATACAAGCAATAGAAAGTGAAAATTCGGAGAGAAATAGTACAGAATTTCTGAACCTGGAGAAAGGGTGTGTGGGAAAATGATGAAGAAGTTTGGCAATGAAGGTCAGAATCCCAGTGCTTAGCACACAGTCCCACCAGTCAAGAACTTACTAAAAACAAATCCATAATTGTATCTATTTCGACCTCTTGAGAAGGTATCATATGCCAGGTGTTGGAGTGATATTTTATATCGATCATTCCATCTGACCCTCACACCTTGAGGAAACAGTATTAACCGCCATCACACACTAGTAAATGAAGGGCTTAGGGAGGTAAGGTGTCAACACACCCAAAGTCACACAATGGCAGTCAAGCCAAGTTCTGAACCTATCTGACTCCCAGGCCTGTGTTCTTAAACTCCATGCTATGTCACCATCTGGCCACAGCAGTATCAGCATCATATGTTTTGGGGTCCCAATATTCAGTGCTTTGAGGTGCATAACTGCTATGAAAGTGGTGACTTTACAAGTTCTGTAGACCAAAAGAGACTGAAATCTATCACTAGATTTAAAGAATAAAATACATATATCAACAAATGGATTAATAAAATGACAGCATGAGAAGCAGAAAAGGCAAAAATATATTAGAGAAAGGCAAAGAGGGATACTAACATAGTTTGCATCTATATTCTTCCTTCATAGGGTAGTTCTGAGAGATGATGTGAGAATGATAAATGCTTTAGAAAACGCTATGACAATATCTGGTTATTAGAATAATTCTAGTAACATTTTAACATCTACCAGTGCGCCGACCCCTGCCCTATGGAGCCTAAAACATTTTAGAAAATAATTGCAGAATACGGTGGGATGATACCTCAAATTACACGTAAGAAATTAGGATTTGATAAAAGTTAGCATTTTAAAACTGGAGAAATGCTGAAAAGAAACAGGAAAAGTTGAAGTGATCAATACTTGTAAAGTCATACTTTATCTCAATATTTATGCTAAAATAAACTGCAGATAAATTTAAAATTCTAGTGCAAAAAAACAAAGTTATGGAATTACTAGGAGAATCCTATAAACTTGGATTAAACAATCGATTCTCAGTTCTGACACCAAAAGCACAAGCAATCAAAGGAAAAATCAGAAAAGCTAGCATTCATCATTGTGGCTTCTAGGCTTTGTGACTAAGATCAAGTGAACTTGCACTTTGTTAAAGTTAAAAAGCTTTTGTGCACAAAGGACACTCAAGAGAGTAGAGACACTGCTTAGAATGGAAGTCATACACCTGGTAAGGTTTAGTATCCAGAATAGATAAAGAACACTTACAACTCTATAATAAAAAGGCAAGCACTCCAATTAAAAATGGACAAAGGACTTGAATAAACATTTCTCTAAAGAAAATATGCAAATGGTCAATTAGCACATGAAAAGAAGCCTAATTTAACATTAGTTATTAGGGAAGTGCAAGTCAAAACCACAATGGAGGTACTGATTTACATAAAACTAGGATAGTTAAAATCAAATAAAACAAAGCAGAAATTATAACAAGTGTTGGCAAGGATAAAGAGAAATTAGAATCCTTGTACACTGCTGGTATCTATGTGAAATGGTACAGCTGCTGTGGAAAATATTTTGGTGGTTCCTCAAGAAGTTAAAAGTTAGAGGCCGGGCACGGTGGCTCGTGCTTGTAAGCTTCAGCCTATGAAGTGCCGGGGCTAGGGATCGAGGTTTGAGTCCTGCCTGGGGCCCGTAGCGAGACCTAGTTCCAAAAAAAAAAAAATAGCTGGGCGTGGTGGCACGTGCCTGTAATCCCAGCTACCTGGGAAGTTGAGACTGGGGATTGCTTGAGTCCGTGGTACCCCGGGCAATGAGAGCCTGGGGTTCCATGGGCAAAAATAGTGAGACCTAGTCTCAAAAAAAAAAAAAAAAAAACAACACACAAAGCACAAATAAATGCATGTCACAGTAACACTGTTTTTAATAGCCAAAAAATGGAAACCACCTAAATGACCATCAGCTGAATTGATGAGTGGGTAAACAAACTGATACATTCATATAATGGAGTATCATTCAGCTATAAAAAGGACTGAAGTACTGATGCATGGATAAATCTTAAAAACATGTTAAGGAGTAAGAAGCCAGACACATGGGACCAAATGATAATTCCTTTTATATGAAATATTGGGGTGTGGGGAAATTGTGGAATGACTGCTTAATGGTATTAGATTTCTTCTTGAGGTGATAAAAGTTTGAACTAGATAGTGGTGTTGGTTGCACAACTTTGTAAATGTACCAAAGTCACTGAATTGTATACGTAAAATGCTTAAGTGAATTTTGTGTTATATGAGTTTTATCTCAAATTTTTAAAGTACTAAAAGAAACTATAGGTAAATTTATAATATTCATATGAAGGAGGTTTTTCTAATCAGAATATCAAAGGCAGAAACCATAAAGGGAAGGACTACATAAAAATTGAAAACTATTTAGAGGGGGAAAAGCAAGGTAAAAATATAAATGACATGCTGAGAAAAAAGTATTTGCAACATACAGTAGACAATCTAATATAAAAGCAATTTTAAAACAGCCAAACACCCCTCTAATAGAAAATGGTTAAAGGAATCATATAGAAGTTCACAATGATGACATATAAATTGTTGGTAAATATACCAAAAAGTTCGATGGATGCAAAACTAAACAGTAAATTATTTCTCTGCCTATCAGACAAACAAAAAATTAAGAAAATAATACCAAATATTAGTAAGAGTGCAAGGAAAATATCTTGTACATGGTAGATAGGCATGTAGACTGGTATGATCTGTCTGGAAGACAATTTGACTATCCAAAGATTTTAAAATATCCAAGTAGAATCTAAATAATTTTTTCCAAGGTAGTTCTCAAGAAAAGTTCTTAAAAAGGTATCTGTACCTGAACTACTTTGAGAAGCTAATGAAAGTAAAATAACAGACCATTTCCCAAGAAAATACACACAGACACGCATATACACGCACCATTTCAAGGGGTGAATAGATGCTCTAAAGTCTGTTAATGTATACACTAGGTCCGAAATCTGACATATTGTTAGGATTGAAAAAATGAAGCTATAAAGTTAAATTAACTCACTTTGTAGGTACAACATGTTAGAAGTAAATTAATAACGATTTGTTCCTTGATTTAGTAGCCTGTGGCAAGTGTAACAATTTTGTAATTGGTTCTGTGTTTGAGGACAAGGAATTGAAAGGCAAACAAACCTTTGATTTTAAAGAACAACTTCCGGATGTTGGCAACTTCTCTCCAAGTGGTCTGATCAGAAAACTTTGGGCAAATCGTGAATTTTTCAAGATAGCTGCTGTTTCTTCATCCACTTCAACAGTTTCTCCTTCCTGAAAGATAGTGGGAAAAGCATAGTTTCATGCTCATTTCTGGAAATGAGGTCATGATCAAGGTCATGATCACTTTTTTATCATGGCAATGTTTACAAAAGCACACTCCTTGCTCCAGTGCTAGCCTTTTCTTAAGAGACAGCTGTAGAAAATCTCTGCTCTGAGCTTCATCTTATTCATTACTGAAATGACGGCTTTAAGTGAGTGGTTTCTGACATGCCCCAAAGGCCCTGGAGATGTGTAAAGGGCCCACACCTTGGGAATAAGGGAGGTCAGGAGACTGGGCTCGCCAACCTGCTCCTCTAGGTTAAACTCTCTTTTGTTCTTTTAAATATTGTATTAGGCAAAGCAATGCCTGATATATTGCAGATATTAGTGTTTTAAATACAATTTTGCTTTAAAAATTCTGCTACTGGAAGTATTTTTGACCAAATGGATGGTTTCGAAGGCCCTTTGCACCCTGATTCTGGGAGTCAAGGGGCAGTACATCTGTGAAGAAGTATTAATGGTTCCACTGTACTAGGGCCCATTTAGGGGATCTGAAGATGTTATTGAAACAAAAAAGTCAATATAGAAACAGCAGTCCTTCCACATCTGGAACAAATAATGATCATATCATCCATTTACTGTGTTTGTAGTATATACTAGCATATATCAATGGTTTGTTTTTTTTTTTTTTTTGAGACTAGGTCTTGCTATTTTGCCATGGAACCGCAGGCTCATGTTGCCCGGGGTACCACAGACTCAAGCAATCCCAAGCCTTGGCTTCCCAAGTAGCTGGGATTACAGGTGCACGCCACTGCGCCCAGCTATTTTTTGGGACCAGGTCTCTCTGTGTTGTCCCAAGTGGGACTCGAACCACGATCCCTAGCCCTAGCCGCTTCATAGGCTGAAGCTTACAGGCACAAGCCACCGTGCCTGGCTATCAATGTATTTTTAATCTTTATAGAAATTCTACAGAGGAGATATTATTATCCCTGTTTCTACAGTGGAACAAGTTGTATATAAAATAATTTTAGTGATTTAAGCTTACTCCAAAGTCTCTACTAGCCCATTTTGAGAAAACAAAGCCCACTCTCAAAATAGCAGTAGAGATATCAATGAGTGTGGTTACTAAATACAAACAAACCCTCAATTCCATGACACAAACAACTGAAATGGCATTATGCAATATTTCTCTTTCATTCTGCTTCTCTCTAATTTCGCTTATCTGATGTCTAATGAGACCTTTCATAAACTTTTTCTTAGGTGTGAAAATGTTATTGTGGTTATACTGGAAAATACTTTATTCTAAGCTATACATGCTGAAACATTTAAGGGTAAAATATCATAATGTCCACAACTCACTTTTAAAAATGCCATGAAACACACATACATATACATTCACATGCACCAGCAGAGCGAGAAGCAATGAAAAGTTAATAGAAGGTACCTGGATCAAGGGTAAAAGGAGTAAGAATACCAGACATCATGGAATGTTTCAGTTACCTTAAAGGTGAAATTTGCATCAAATACTAGTTCTTTCTTGTGGCCTGTGATTCCTCCATTGTAAATAACTTGGCATCTTTTGGCTGGCTCTGTCTTAGGGAGCTTGAAGAGACGATATGTTGCAGAAACAAAACGTGAGTTACCTAAAAACAGAATTAATTCAGTTAATGTCTAGCACTCCAACAGTCACTGACCTGCTCAGCAGATAAAGACTACATATTAAAAAGATGATTCTCATCACTGTGTGCCAAGAATTGTCTTTTAGGACACTTCATTTTATTTAAAGAGGGTTTTCAAAGTGCTTTATTAAATTCCAAGTTTGGGGAGTTTGTCTTGAAACAGGAGACAAGACAGAGATTTCCAGATGACACAAGCTCTCCCTCAAAGCGAGTCACTTCGTAGACATTCACCAATCACCAAAACTCAGTCATTCTGGGTGCAGTTGCAATAGTTCCTGCTGTTGTTTCTTACCAGTCACACTTTCTAGTTCCTTGTTTTGAATTGTAATGATACTGGCAGTGACCAAACGTGGAGAAGAGAAGCCAATTTTTTGGGCAAGGACAGCAAGGTCCTTCCAGTACAAAGCACCTCCCAGGCACTCACCTGAAAAAAAGAGAAAAACAATCTGACCAGTCCAACTAGGTGTAAGTGTGTTACTCCACTACATAATTGGTGAGGATAGTTAGAACACAGGTTCTTGAAACATAAGAAGGACCCATGTGTCTCCCTTCCAAGGTCCAGAAAGTTACAGCTGAGCATGTTAGCTAATGATCCATGGCAACTGTCCTTTAGGGCAGTCACTAATGTATTCCTTGCATCCAGCGCCCAAATAATACCATTTATGGATCACATAGTCACATTTGGAAAAGTAGCATGCCATGCAACTAAAAACATAAAAAAAGAAATCTCAAACTTGTCTCTTAGCTCTAGATTCATTTCAAAATGATCTGCTACTAGAACACCACTACCAGTGTTCACAAGGCATTTCACTCCTTTAATGTATTGCATCAATAAATTAGAAACAACCTTAATGATCACAATAGAGAAATCATACAATTATGTAATGGAACATTTTAAAATATTTTTAAAAGCTTAGCCTTACAAAAAAGGTTAAGAATATTCCGACACTAAATCCTATATATTCAGCATGCCCAATTTTATTATAGGCACAGAGGAGAAAAACCAACTAAAAGGACAAAATGTTAAAGAGGTTACTGCTACATTATATGATTGATAGTGGTTTTCCCTTTTTCTCTTTTCTAATTTTTAAACAACATCCGTTTATTAATATATAGTTAAAATATTAATTTATTTTAAAAGAACTTTTCATAGCCGGGCACGGTGGCTTGTGCCTGTAAGCTTCAGCCTATGAAGCGGCTAGGGCTAGGGATCGTGGTTCGAGTCCCGCCTGGGACCCGTAGTGAGACCTAGTTCCAAAAAATAGCTGGGCGTGGTGGCGTGCACCTGTCATCCCAGCTACCTGGGAAGCTGAGGCTGGGGACTGCTTGAGTCCTGGTACCCTGGGCAACGAGAGCCTGCGGTTTCACGGGCATAAATAGCGAGACCTAGTCTCAAAAAAAAAATAAATAAGTAAAAATAAAAAAAAATAAAAAATAAAAAAATAAAAGAACTTTTCATTTTAGTCAGACTGACCTGACCACACTCTCACTTCCATCTCCAGAGATTCCATTAAAATTACAATAAAGAGTACACACTGGTGGTATAGTGGTGAGCACAGCTACTTTCCAAATTTACAATAAAGAAAATTAAATAAAAAGACACTAAAGGAAAAAATGACAATAATGGTGAGATCATCAGGAAATTAGGGACATCAATTGTGGAATAGCTACCTTCATTTCTAAATATTCTTCGAATATTTTTCATATTCATTTTTCATTTAATACTCATCACAGCCCTATATGGTAGATTGTATTATTATCTACATTTATTACCCGCATGTTACAGTTTAGAAAAGAGTGACTTAACCAAATTAATGATTGGTCAAGGTCATAGCACTTAGGAATGGCAAGGAAGGAATGCTGGAAACTGAGTCTTCTGACCTAATTTCATGTAGTCTCACATCACAAAGTCTCATCCTAAATATTAGCAGAATGGAGCTGTGAAGCTGAACAAGTATTTACCTCACAAATAAAACTAAGTAAACACATACCTACCCCATAAAACCTTGTGTTTCCGGATTTCTTCTGGCAGTTCAAGGCTAGCATAGACATCACTGAAATAGAGCTCCCCACCATGCTGAAAGGGCAAAATTTTAAGGTAAAAGCTAAAGATTACATTAGTCATAGAAGCAAAGAAGGAATTCGGCGCATAAAATCAATTCTGAAAACCAACAGAAGTATCTGACCTTTGTGAATAATTAACAGGTATCTCCCTAGTTACAGTCAGTAGCCAAGATATTTCCCCCCAAATATCAACAGGAAATAAAACAGGTTTTCACGACTGTCTCCCAGACATGTTGACACCACACCTGCTGTGGCAGGAATGCCCAGGGACTTTGCCCTGCATTAAATTCAATTTCACTTCAGTGTAGGATAGGTGAACATGGTGAACCCAAATCCTCAGAGAGATTTCTGGAACAGAAACACATCCTCAAATGCCCCCATTTACATCTATCAATACCTTAAAAAAATACATCATATCAGCTATATAAAGCAAAGTATATTAACCAAATTATAGCAAACTGTAGAATTTAATCTGGGGTTGCTATGACTTACACACCATTTGAACACTGCCAAGGAAGATAAACAATCACCATCCCATTAATTCTACAACATTCAAAAATAGTATCATCTTGGTTGAAATTCCTAATACAGCCCCATCAAATAAGAAAAAAGACAACAATTTCAAAGAACAATTTCTGAAAGATGAGAAACATAAGGAAAACTTCCAAGAGGATGTAAATAGTTGACATGAAGTATTTAAACAAAATTGGTTCTGAAAATGATGACTACCACCTGGAATTTCAGACAAGTACTTCCTTTAAATAGTAAACTGGGTTGAAAATCTTTCATTACTTTTTCTAGCTCTGAGGTAACTTTTTATAAAACACTTTTGACTGTGTTTCTTATGTAAAAATTACTGTAAGCTGAAAGCTCATGAAGGCTTTGGTGGTATTAAATTAATTTCACTTGCCTTAAAAGGTGGAAATGTTGTTAGAATACTTTATGATGCCTGTTGGCCCTTTGTAAATGGGCAAATATGGAGAATAAGAAATAATCTATTAATAGATATACTTATGTGTTTTACATATATGTTTTATGTTATATACATATATATTACATATATATTTAGGTTACGTGTGTGTATGTGTGTCACCTAAATAAAGATACTCAATTTACCTAAAATTTTAGGCAGTCTGAATCAAATGCAGCTCCAGGCTTTTGTATAACTAAGGGAAGAAATAAACAGTATTTATGAACTCTTCCCTCTTAAAAAATATATATAATCTTTATAATACTATAATTAAATCATTTCTACAGATATAATTTTATCTCTACAGCATTCCTTTAAACTAAAAATCTCAGAACATCTATCATGAAGACAAACATCTGGAGGGTGTAGAGGGTTTAAAACTTTCCTATTAGAAAATAGTTCTGAGTCAGCGACAGTGACGTTTAATCCCAGCCTAGGACGGGAGGCTGAGTCTGGAAATCACTTGAGTCCCTGGGTTTCAGACCAGACCAAGGCAACACAGTGAGACCTAGTCTCCAAAAAAAAAAAAAAATCTGGGCGTGGCGGTGCGCACTTGTAATCCCAGCTACCTGGAAGGCTGAGGCTGGGGATCACTTGAGTCGGGGGTACCCTGGGCAATGAGAGTCTGCGGTTCCCTCGGCAACATAGCGAGACCTAGCCTCAGAAAAAAAGAAGAAAAAAAAACTTTCTGGGTCAGGTGCTGTGGCGCATGCCTTTAATCCCAGCTACCTGGGAGGTTGAGGCTGGGGATCGCCTACTCAGATCCGACCCCGGATCAGGACTAACCCCTGGCAGCATCGCAAGACCCAGTCTCAAAAAAAAAAAAAAAAAAAATTCCTATAAAATTTTGTCATCTGTTTTTTTAAAGAAAAAAAAGTGGGGGGGGGGGATGGGGGAAAATAAATAAATAAAATTTGTCATCTTTAACTTCCCAAAGACGAAGGCTGCAGAAGTATGCTTGCTCAACACTACAGGAGCTGGTAAAATACATTTGTTGCAAATTTTAGTAATCAGTACAAAGGTCCTACAATTTTAGGATCATATAGAAAAGCAAACAGAATAGCCATAAAATGAGTATTTCAACATGTTCAATGACAATTTTGACTCAGACTTATTATCTTGTTGCAGCCTGAGAGAAAAAGTAATCCATATCTAGGGTATCCCTTCCATTTCCCTTTCTTGCCACTCCTTTTTAGTTTGGTGATATATGAGAAGAGCTGAAGTGCTCAGCCCAAGAGGGCAATAACAGGCCAGAGCAGTCTGTACTCACTGATGTTTACCCAACACTTATCTCCCTTGCCCCCTTACCTTTAGCACTCTATAGACCTCCTGTAACACCTGCTGCTTGTCAGGCACAAGGTTAATGACACAATTTGATCTTTAAAAGAACAGAGAGAATGTCATGCTAATCTGCACACCACACAGAGATCTTCAGTCCTTTCAGTCTTTCTTAAAGATGAGTTCCCACCATGTTCTCAAAACTACACCATTCTTTCTGCCTCCCTCCTTTCTTTTCCTCATCAGTTTTTACCCAAAATAAGGGAGACAGATAGTATTTAATAGCTCAATAAACTATTAGCAAGTTTGAGTGTCCAGACACATTAGGTATAATTCTTGTTTCTGCCCTGATGTTCATCATGCAACAAAAGGAAACCTGGGAGCAGATGCCAGTCATATGCCACATGTAAACAGGCTAAGTTCCTGAAAGGCAGTTTTAGGAAAGCTCTCTCTTGGCTATCAGTTCACAACTTGGAGGGAAAAAACCACAGAATCCTATAAATTGGCCATGAAAATAATACTTAATATCACAGATCAGTGAGACTGTATAGGCAGACACAGGGCAGTGGTCTTTCTGGTGTTTGGAGGTCATCAGTTCATGGTTAAGTTTAAAATAAGCTCTAGGCCGGGCACGGTGGCTCGTGCTTGTAAGCTTCAGCCTATGAAGTGGTCGGGGCTAGGGATCGCGGTTCGAGTCCCGCCTGGGGCCCGTAGCAAGACCTAGTTCCAAAAAATACAGCTGGGCGTGGTGGCGCGCGCCTGTCATCCCAGCTACCTGGGAAGCTGAGGCTGGGGATTGCTTGAATCCATGGTACCCTGGGCAACGAGAGCCTGTGGTTCCACAGGCAAAAATAGCAAGACCTAGTCTCAAAAAAAAAAAAAAATAAAATAAGTTCTTAGGAGACTGTGTTCTAGCTCAGATAAGCTCCCTTCCTTTATAAAGTCGTATTAAAATTTAGTTTAACACCCTCAGTGGGAATCAGTTGAGCAAAAAGGGATGACATTTTGGTGTTCAACAAGAAATAGAGTACATTCATAAGGATATACCTACATAACAATATCATAACTCTCATTCTTGATTCCAGCCTCATTCAGTTTCTCTATGTAGCCATGAACGAAAGTCACATTGGGTGTCTGGAAGCCATATCTTTCCATGTGGTGTGCAATATACTTCTTAGCCACTTCTACCTAAAGGAAGAAAAATATAGATTTGATAACGAACATTTAAAAAATACTTTTTCTTAACATTTTTTCTATTACTAGTAGATTTGCTTCCCCCAGACTATTTTGGATAAGTAGGTAAACAAGTCCCTCTAGGCATGCCAGACATATTACAACACTGAACAACTCAATAGGGAATAACCTCTCTGCATGATACATGGCTTTTGCTTGGAACTCTTCACTCAAGAACAAAATCTTTCAGGATGGAAGCATAAGAAATTAGACTCTTTTGGTCACCACAACATTCATGTATCAGATCAGACTTCTGTGTTCTTCTAATGAGCTCCTAATTGTCAAACTTGTCAGCGTCCAGAGCACGAACAGAAGCCTTTTGAAATGATCCTTGGAGTCTGAAGGAAGCAACCTTATCTCCAAAGAATGCTTTGGAGAATTTTTTGTCTTCTGAATTGTTCTTACCTGACCTTTTGTCATGTCAATTCCAGTAACATGTCCCTTCTCACCAACCAGTTGACTGAGTGCATAGCAATCTCTGCCACTCCCGCTGCCCAAGTCCAAAATCCAGCAGCTTTCCAGACACTCTGGGATGACCAGACCACAGCCATAATACCTGGGAAACAGTGTGTATGCATGTGTTAAGGGGAAATGGTGTGTGTGTATATGAATGTATGTGGATGTATGTATATATATACACATACACACACATTTCCCCTTAACACTCTAGAAACATGGAACCACCAAATCTTATCCTTCCTCCCTCCTGTATTGCCTTCAATCATTCATTTAATTTCTATTTAGCATTTAGTCTTCCCCATGAAGGCTAGAACTTCATCTATCTGCGCTATTTTCTTTTTTCTTTCTTTCTTTTTTTTTTTTTTTTTGAGACTAGGTCTCGCTATTTTTGCCTGTGGAACCACAGGCTCATATTGCCCAGGGTAGCACAGACTCAAGCAATCCCCAGTCTCAGCTTCCCAGGTAGCTGGGATTACAGGTGCATGCAATCATACCCAGCTATTTTTGGGGGGATTAGGTCTCGCTATGTTGCCCTGGTGGGTCTCAAGCCACAATCCCCAGTCCCAGCTGTGACTCCATAAGCTGTCGCTTACAGGCACATGCCACGGTGCCTGGCTGTTTACCATTGTATTGCTGGGCACGGTACCAGGTGTTAAGACAAATAAGCTGTCTATGTTGAATAAATATATTTGGGCATTAGCTGAATGCCTAACACAGGTCCAAGGTTATGCTAACTGTTGAAGAGAAAAATACGTAAGACAAGATCTCTGTCTCCTACGTGTATACTCTAACTGGTATGGTAAAATGGGCATGGAAAACATTTCTCATGATTTACTAGCAAACTGAGTGGCACAGGTGGTAAGTGCCGCAGTGATTTAGGGAAGTGGTGCTCATCTTGGAGAAGGTTTCAGGGGATGCTACCAGTGAGGTGTTGGATGGGTAGGTTCTAGAAGACAGAAAGGAGAAGAAAGGTATTCTAGACTGCTAACTGCATGCTGGGTAGTAGTGTGGTGGCAGTGAGGAAGGGAAAGACCTGGCTGGAGTGGTTTAGGGTCTCAGAGGAAGCCAAGTTTGGGAGGGGAGGGTCAAATTGGACAACCTTGAATGTCAGGTCCAAGGATTGTGAATATAGTCGGTGAGTAAAAAGGGAGTAGGGGAGTGGGGGGAGGGAGAGAAGGGGTCATTAGAAGCAGTAAGATAAATGCTGTCAGGAGTTTTACCACAGTCAAGGAAGCCTGAGGGATTAGAGGAGCCAGCAGATTGCCTACGGACTGGCACTGCTGTCTTTTGGGGAAGCTGCTGCCTGGGGTGTTCTTGGAGACAGGCAGGGCACTCTACCTCGAGGTTACATCCTCATGTACATTCTGCAAGGCTTCCCGGATGTGCTTGAGGACCGGCCTGGCTGGAGTGACACAGGCATTGGTCTGGAGGTCCGAGGATTTCTTCAGCACCTGTCCGTAATAATCCTGACCCAAGAGCAAGAGCAAAGAGGGATGGGGAGAGGACAGAGATGCAGCTAGTGTCTGCACGGTGAAGGGCCCTCTGAAAGACCCCACACGCACCCCTCCCTTCCAGACTGGACAAGTTTTTGTCTTCGGCAAGCTCTGTGCCCCTCCTGCCGCCTACTCTGCCCCTGTCCTTGGGGGTGCTGAGAGGGAAGTGAGTCAGGGAAGGCTGGGATTCCACAGGCCTAGGGCTCCCCAAACTGCTCTCACCTGCACATCGTTCCAGATCTCCAATTCCCCGGGGGCGGCCACTGCCAGGAGGGATAACAGAAATAAAGGCTTGAACTTTGCAGCTAGGGTGCGGGGGGGGGGGGGGGGGGGGGGGGGGGGGGGGGGGGGGGGGGGGGGGGGGGGGGGGGGGGGGGGGGCGGCAAGTGAACTGAGAGGGCCAGTGCTAAGTACCCCACCCGCTCTCCGGGAATGCTAGCTGGGGGCCAAGGAGAGGGGCCGAGAGTCAGTTTGGAGTGTTGGGACGGGTAGGAGAGGGGTCACTTACTGTCTCCGCAGTCTCACAACTCCAAAAACCACCGTCTGCTCAGCCAGCTCGCCAACCTGGAGCGCCACCACCGAGGCCCCGCCCAGGACAGGAAGGCCAGGGGCCCCGCCCAGGGCTGGGAGGCCAGATCGCGGCTGGGCTCGCGAGTTGGAGTCTGGCCCCGCCCAGGGCTGGGGGGCCAGGTCGCCGCTGGGCTCGCGAGTAGGAGCCTAGCCCCTGCCAGTTCGTGCAGTCACCCGCTGCTTTCTCAAACCCCAGGTCCAACTAGCAACCCTTGCTTCTCCCTCTCGCCTTGCGGCCCCAAAGCCAGCTTGACTGCCTTTACTCTTCCCGACCAGCGAAAGGTTATTACTGTTAATTAGTATCTTCCTTGATTGCTGCGAAATGAAATTGTTGTCTTCAGGTGCATATGAACAGCCATAAATATACAATGACTTTTGCCCCTTTGGGGAATAATGTTCCCTTTCTGAAGCCTTTTTATTTATTTATATATTTTTTGAGACTAGGTCTCGTTATTTTTGCCCATGGAACCGCAGGCTCACGTTGCCCGGGGTACCACAGACTCAAGCAATCTCCAGCCTCAGCTTCCCAGGTAGCTGGGATTACAGGCGCGCACCACCACACCCAGCTATTTTTTGGGAGGAGGTATCGCTGTGTTACCCCAAGCAGCACTCGATCCCTAGCCCCAGCCGCTTCATAGGCTGAAGCTTACAGACACGAGCCACCGTGCTCGGCTTCTCAAGCCTTTTTTAAAGTCAGGTTTATTGAGATGTAATTTACATTCAGTAGAATTCACCTTTTTTTCAGTGTTAAGATCTCTAAATTCCTAGTAAGTTGTCCCCACAGTGAAGACTTCTGGTGCCCCAAGTTTCTCCTTGCTCCTTTGTTGGAAATTCCCTCCTCCCACCCCAACTCAAACCACTGTAGATCTGCTCCCCTCCTTTTCCAGAAGGTCATGGAGATGGACCCTTCTCAGTCTATTGTGAATTGTATTTAAGAAAGTAACTTGTTTTTTTATAACTACTCTGAACATGTTCTCATTTTGTTTTGTAAAATATCTTTAAAAGGAGTCAGGCATTTTGATACACATGATCAAATTTTTAGTATCAAGTTCACAGATAATTGTTTCTTATCTAATTGACTTACTTTATTTCCTATTCAATTACAAATTTGCTAAGTTGTATCATTATGGTTGATATTTTAATAAAACTCAATTCGTAATTTCATATATTTATATTTTTTTTAAGTTTTTGTCATTCATGCCTGGTTTTCTTCCCTTTTTTTGGTTTTATTTTCTCTCTAAATTTTAAATACAACCCCTTAAAAAATTTTTATTGCTACCATTACCCCTAACACAAGGATTTAAAGCATGCTTTTTTTCTTTATAATACAGCTATGGTGTCATCACATACATCTTTTTGCACATAATAAACTGTTATTATCTTCCAACATATCCTCTATAATCCAAATGCTGTTTTAAAAAGCAGTTTTTTAAGCCAGGTGTGGAGGCGTGCGCCTGTTGTCCAAGTGCTGGGAGGCAAGAGGCTTGGGATTGCTTGAGGTTGCGGGTTCAAGACTACCCTGGGCAACATAGTGAGACCTGGTCTTGAAAAAGCAGCTGAGTGCTGTGGCAGCCACCTGTAATCCCAGCTACCTGGGAGGCTAAGGCTGGGGATCAATTCAGTCCGCAGTACCCTGGGCAACATAGTAAGACCTAGTCTCAAAAAAAAAAAAAGAAAAAGCAGTTTTTTTGTTTCCATGTTTAATTGCAGTTTAATTCTACATAACCTGTTTATTTCTACAAAAAACAAACTATCAATTATGCATACATTTTTGCTTGTTCCACTATTATGGCTACTTTTCATTTGTGTGTTTTGGCATGTTCTTAAATGACTGAATTCAGTAATACTAGGTTTCATTATCTAAATTTTATTTACCATTAAAATTTTGATTGCGAAAGATATTCTAGAAGATACCGTTAGGCATAGGCAGTCAATGCTTCTTTAATATTTGTTTCAGCATGATGAAAACAGACTTACCTTTAATTTTTTTCATCTTAAGTATTTATTTGCTTCTGATACACCTGAATAGATGCATTCTATATTTGTGATCTTTTTTATTTTTTAAATCAGTCTTTGAATAGTCTAAGCAGACAATCCTACACATAACAACAATAATTTTGTCCCCTTATTACTAATCATACTTAATTTTAATCTGTGTACCAGGTATGGCCTTCAGCAAAACCATGCTAGTATCAGCCTTAGATAATGCTTCAAATGATATACTCTTAATGTGACCTTCTTTCTAAAGGTAAGCTGAGTCTACTTACATTCAATAATTATAATAAGTGTTTATAGAATAAGTAAATTCCTTCATGCCTCACTTTCTTCTGTATCTTATATTAATGTACATCATATATAATCAGGGATAAATTCAATGTAATACTATTAGTCAAGTTAACAAGACACAATATAAATTAACTCAAACGCTTATGAAAATACTATTTTCTTATATCAATTTTTTCTCAACCTCTTGGTAAATTAAGAATTGAACTAGAACAGGACTGAGTCCCATTTTAATTAAAATAGAGACCTGACCACAGATTAGGGTAGTATCATTTAACAAGGTTCAATGAACCTTGACTAATATCTGCAAATAAAAGGTTTCACAACCCTACGTTGTAATCACTCACATTAATTCCAACTGCCTTGGCATTTGACAGTAATGTCATACAAATGAATGTGCTGATGACTAGCAAAATTACAAAATAAACCCAAGGCCGCTTAATCAAGACTCACAATAACAAATAAGCTAGGAATGCAGGTCAAGGTAGGAGGTTGCACTGACCAGATATGATAGCATTTGCTTAATTTTCACTTAAGAGTTCATTACAAGATATAAAATAAGTATCTCCACCTCTGAGCTTTCAGAAAAGAAGAAAAAAAAGGTATTACCTATCACTGTTTTGTGACCATGAAATTATAGTATTTCCTGAATACATGTTTAAAGGTTAAAATTTAAAAAAAAAAAAACTTTAAATGAATATTAGTCATTCTTATTCTCAATAAAATTCTATTTTTTAATTTAAAACATTACTCAGTATTAAGAATCACATTTAGACAATATGACTTTTGACACAGTAAAGTTCTATTGGAAAAACCAAGACATCTTTTAATTTGCTTTAATATTAAACTAAAAAACAACTTAAAAATTCAGTAAGAGCATGGGTTAGCTCTATTCAAGAAATCCTTCCAAAATTTAAACACCTAACTTCTTTACTTCTGTACATCACCCCACATCTTTTCTAATATAACCACTGCAGAAGATGGAAAATCAAACCCACAGCACAAGGGTATGTAAGGTATTTCCTCCTCAGCACCAAACAAAGAAGTGTTTTTGCCTTCCAATAAGTCATTCTATTTCAACAGATGATTCAACTGGTCCTGTAGATCCGATGACTGCTCAACACTAGAAATTAAGATAAAGAAAAAGGCTTAAATGCAATGAACAATAAAGACATCTCTTTGTACAACCTATCTGTACTTTAATGTAGAAGTACTGCTGAGACAAAATAAAAATTTATATTGGTCCACTTGGGTCCCAAATTATGGAGGAAATAAATTATGAAGGAAAGATTTGTGAAGTCAATAAATAGTATAAACAATATTGCAAGGGACAGATTTAATCCACTCTATAAAAAACAAAGGTCAAAAAACAAGGTATCTGAATCATATTTCCAAATGTTATGCAATGTTGTAAACTATTGTTACCTCAATTGAAAAAAAAAAAAGTAAGACTTGAGGAAAAAACAAGGCTGTTTAATGACTTTGGTACCTTTACTTAATGAGTATTATCAATTTAAAGGGTTTTCTTTTCTTTAAGGTTGGCCTCTACAATCTGTAACTTTTAGAAAGCCTTTCCTAGCAGTGAATTGACTTACCATATGCCATATGCCATTCTTTATATCTCACATGACCTATCCCAGAGCACATGCCAATTTAAGGGGATATGTCAACCTGACTTTTACAGCCTGCTTCAGTGGATCCCCCACTCCCCTACTTTCAGGGTTACTTACTTCTTCTGAATAGCTTCTTGCCTAAATCAGAAAAGGGGAATATAAACATAAGAAAACGCAGTGAACTAGTAGGTTATTTACAGACAGAAACAAATTTGCAGTTTGTTACATTCTATATTTCTGCTCATCTTATCCAAGACTACTATTGAGCCCTTGATCAATATCTAAGTGCAGATCTACTGAAAAGGACTCTACACTTGAAGATGTCACACTACTTTATCAGAATGAGGGGTCTAACAAACTATATGTATGGCTCAGATTGTCTGGTATGTGGCTCAGATTGTCTGTCAGGTATGTGGAGTCAAATGGTCACGAGGAGATAATGAACATACCCAAAGAACGAACATTTAGTTTTTCAAATATCAAAAACTAACTTCCCAATCACACATTGTCAATGGGTACTTAAGTATAGCAACAACTACCAAAAATATAAAATGAAGTAAGATGAAAAGTTAATTATCATTTTATACAAAATTATAATGGAGAAGAGGTATTTCAAAATCTCCTGGATAGTCTATATGTAGTCAGGATGGATTATATGTGGGAATATCGGATGGAGATCAGGCATAGTGAAAAGGCAGACTCCCCTGGAGAGACCTTGGGCAAAGCCAACAAACACTGATTCAGTGCTTATCAGATGCCAAACACCATGCTAGTATTGCCCTGGCATGTGTCCTGCCCTTAGGGAATTTTTAGCAGCTCCTCTAAGCTAAGGAGTCCTCAATTAACATAAGAGGTTCACCAAAAAAAGTGGTGCCTGCTCCTAATCTCCTTTCTGACTTAAACTTCTTGTGCAGTCCCAGGCACTTTTCCAGAAGGTACTCATACTAGACTGACCCTGCTGTACTCCCCCAGGAAAATACACTAAATACACTAAAGCACAGATGATGATTCTACAGCATGGAGTCACTGGTGAGGGCATACTCACTGGTATTGAAGATGCGTTGTTATTATTGCCATTTTCCTTAAACTCTGAATAAAAGAAAAAAGAACAAACAGAGAAATGGAGCATTCTACTTTCCTGTAATCACACAAACTATGTAAAACCCAAATCCTGGAAGAAATTATTCCTTACATCTTCTGAGTGCAAGATGGCATCTTCCTGTAGTACCATGTTTCGAGCTGCCTGACCTAGCAGCTGGAAGACAAAAATGAAATGGCAGTAATCAAAAATTCCAAACTTCCTGTCATCTTCTCTCTGCAGCTGTTATACCACTGTCCTCTCTTCTCCCCACTCTCTCACACCATACAACTACAAACACTCAAAATGTAACAAGATAATTTCCATTTGTTCATGTTGAAAATCCATTCCACTGTCTCTGACGTGGGCTAGACATCTGTTACGCAGGCCAATGCCTGCACTCCAGAGCTGCTGAGCTCCATGCATGACTTGCTAAGAAGTCTGCAGGGAGAAGTTTGCAAAAAGCACAGGCTCCACAAACCCAATGAGAACTCTTTAAAAAAATCTGGGTGGTTTGAGAGGAGTGGGGGAGCAGGAGTTCCTGGGGGAACAGGGTGGAACTGAAAAGGACATATGGAATGTAGCTGCTTAGAAATAACATCAGAAACAAAGGAAGGAAAGCATAAGGGAAAGCTGGGGTTTCAGAATGAGAAACCACCCAGGAAGAAAGACCAGATGAGGAAGAGAAAAGGGAAAAAAGAAGAGATATGGGAGCAGATTGTAATGAGTTCATGGACAGCTGGATCCTGAGACCAAGAGAAAAAACCACACTGATTCAGGTAGGCTGCCTCTGGTCAAGGAGACCAGACTAAGTCCCAAGAGGCAAGTAGATATGTCTTGTTCTATTACAATTTGGGTTGAATATACATAGTTTGTGTGGCTACAGAGAAGTGAATGTTTGTTTTTAATTTGGAGTTGAAAGTTGAACTCTGCCCCAGCAGAGTTCAGTTATATAATGGTGCTAGTGCTATGTTTATCAATCTTTTCCCCCACTTCATCCTCCACAGTAACTGTCATCTGTTTTTCCTATTAAGTCTTAAAATTAGTAAAACTTTATGTGCTTCTAAAGTCAAAGACACATTAGGACCTTCTATCCCTAACCAATTCCCCAGCTCTATCAGTCCATCAGTGAGAGATGCTAGTTGCCAGTTCCTTGTCTCCTTCAGCCACGTGGACTCCTCCAAATCCCCATCAAATGATCCCCTGATCAACACTGATCAGGCTGGAGTCCAGACCCACAATGCCTGCTGGGAGCTCTACTGCCTAGAACATAGCATCCAGCCCAATGGCATCTTGCCCAGTGACAATACCACAGTGACAAAAAAACTTCAACACTTTCAGTGAGATGGACACTGGCAAGCATGTGCTCTGGGCAGTATCTGTAAACCTGGTATCCACAGTCAGTGATGAAATTCTTACTGGCACCTATGACCAGCTCTTCTACCTCAGCACTGGCAAGGAAGATGCTATCAATAACTATGCCTGAGGATACTACACAGTTGACACGGAAATCACAGACCTCTACTTGGACCAGATGCTTAAGTCCTTAAGGCTAGCTGATTTTCCACAGCTTTGGTGGGGATCTGGCTCCAGGTTCACCTACCTGCTAATGGTACATCTCTCTGCTGATTATGGCAAAAAGGCCAACCTGGAATTCTCTCAGACCCCTGGTTTTCCACAGTTGTAGGTGAGAGCTACAACTCCATCTTCACCACTCACATCCTCTGGAACATTCTCTGTCTCCACAGCAGACAATGAACCCCTCTGACATCTGTTGTAGAAATCCTGATACTGAGCAACACACACTAACACCTTGTTAGCCAGACTGTGCCTCCATCACTTTCTCTCAGATTTGATGGAGCACTGACTGCTGATCAACCATTGTCACTGCTGAGGCCAGGACCCCACTCTGACCTGGTGTATACACATGTGCCTATATTCACTGGTATGTGGGTGGTGGCATGGAAGAAAGAACATTTTTTGAAGCCCATGAGAACATGGCTGCCCTTGACAAGAATTATGAAGAACTTGGAGCAGAGAGTACTGATGGAAAAGGTGAAGGTGAAAACTTATTAAACTTCTCTGCTACAATTTCATGTTCTGTTGTTTTGGGATTATTTTATTTCTATTATTCTATGAAGCTGCTGATTGTAACCCTAACTTGTCAATAAAAGTGATGTTTCTCTTAAAAAAAAAAAAGGAAACCTTTTTAAATCTCTCATCCTGTTCTCTCTCCCCTGCATATAAAATAGCTTTTATTATTTGCTTTTTTTTTTTTTTGGTTTCTCTTTCCATTGTTTCTTTTTAAAACAATGGACATATGTATATATTCTTTCTCTCCATACTGAAAGTGTGTTTGCATTCTTTCACGCTATTTTCACTGGGCAATATACCCTGAGTTGGATCTGCAGCACTATACACTGAATCTCTGCATACCTCTTCTGCTACTGCAGAGGACGCCACCTCATACGTATTCAACTAGTCCTCCATTGCAGAATTTGGGACGGTTACCAGTCTTTTGTTAGTAGCAGCATTACAAAAGAATAACCTTCTGTATCTTTGTATCCTTTTGAGTGCGTCGTTTGGATACAGTAATAGAGTTGTGACTGTGGCTGCTAGACCAAAGAGTTTAATTTTGTTATATACTGTCAAATTCCCCATCCATTAGGAGTATAACATTTGCATTCCCGCCTACAAAGTATGAGAGTGCCTGCGCCCCCTGGTGGCTACTTTTGAGAAGCAAACTTCAAACTCCTGTAGATGGGAGATAACTGACAGTTGATGGCAGAATTCTGAAAAGGATTTTACAGACAACCTCAATTATTAATTCAATAAATACTTTTACATGTTTATGATATGAAAGAGGCATAATTACCGTCCTTAAGGTGCTTACAATGTGGGATTACAATGAGGACCTTGTGCTAAGCGTTGATGGGGACGCCTGGATGCCCTGGGAGCATGTCGGTCACAGTAAAAATGTTCAGGGAGGGCTTCCTAAAAGAAGTAATTCCAAGTTGAAATCTAAAGTTTGGAGTTTAAGGCCAGGCATGGTGGCGCATGCCTGTAAGTGGCAGCTTAGGAAGCCGCCGCCGGGCCAGGGATCACGGTTCGAGTCCCGCCGGAGGCACGTAGCAAGACCTAGTCCCAAAAAAATAGCTGGGCATGGTGTTGCGCACCTGTAATCCCAGCTATCTAGAAAACTGAGGCTGGGGGTTGCTTGAGTCTGTGGTACCCCGGACAACGTGAGCCTGGGGGTCCATGGGCAAAAATAGCGAGACCTAGTCTCAAAAAAAAAAAAAAAAAAGTTTGGAGTTTAGAATCCCTCTTACACGTATTTCAAGAAAAAGTGAATGGACTCAGGCGGGGGTTGGGTAATGCAGGGAGACAAACTGGTCTGCAATAACAAGCAAAGCAATGAGAGTGGCCAGAACAACACTAGTGGCAGGAACAAACACAGTGCTGCTGTTGTCTTTTGAGACACACACTGGCGTACATGGAAGTTTTCCAGTATGAAAAGACATCAAATAATTCCATTAATGGGACCAGCCAGGGGATGAATGGGCAGATCGAAGTAAAGGAAAAAACGACACAGGAGGCCAAAAATGGTACCAGGAAGTCAGAATAGAATGCACAGACAGGTGATGCACAAAAGTGTGGCGCCAGTCTGGGGTGTTGAAGAATTTGGGGTCCCAAAGAGACAGGTATTGATGGACAACCCGGGAAGCAAATTATGTTAGAGGCACTATTTCATCCGCAGTCCTGGGGCAATCGCCTCTTTAAACCACAGATTGTCATCATCTCGCGCCTTTCCCCCACTACACCGATAGTCCTGCCCAGAGATGACACGCCCTAGAACACGCGAACCAGCTTCATTCGCAGCATCAGCTCACAGCCTACCGTTCCCAGGATGCAACGCGACTCCCTTCCCGCAGCTGTGAAAGACACGGAACGCGCGAAGTAACAGGACCCGCTAGTCCATTTCCAGCTCACCTCCGAGCTCCGGGACCCCTTCAGCACCTGCTTTGTGAGAGCGATCACGTCAGTACCACAGGTGTTCACTTTCTCCGTGAGAAGCCCCTTCACGGACTGACCGAACCGCGCCTGCGAATCTGGCGTCCCAGTCGCCATCATATCAAACCAGGGAATGCCTCTACGCCAGCGACGGCAAGCCGCGGGGGCCAAAAGAGTAGCAACGCGGAAGGAAAGAAGAGGCGTTTCTCCCCTCCCGAGAGAAAGAAAGGGACACTTGGCGCTTTTCCGAGGGGTGAGCTTAGCTAACCAAATTCATTTAAAATACTCATATTGATATCTTCAGGAAGACAGGGTCTAAGTAAACATGGCTAGAGGAACTGGAGGACAGTGTCAGTAATTCCGTGATTTAGATAGAATCAGAAGGCCTGGATTATAGTTCTAAATCTGCCATTTAGTTGTGTGACCCCAAATCAGTCAACTTCTGTGTCTTGAGTTCATCATCTGAAAAGTAGATGTAATAATGTAGTTTCCAAGAGTATGAGAATGAATTGACCATTCACTTCAGCCGGGCACGGTGGTTCGTGCCTGTAAACTTCAGCCTAAGAAGCGCCTGGGGCTAGGGATCGGGGTTCGAGTCCTGCCGGGGGCGTGGTGGCGCGCGCCTGTAATCCCAGCTACCTGGGAAGCTGAGACTGGGGATTGCTTGAGTCTGTGGTACCCCGGGCAACGGGAGCCTGCGGTTCCACGGGCAAAAATAGCGAGACCTAGTCTTAAAAAAAAAAAAAAAAAAAAAAAAAAAAAAAAAAAAA